>JBBPBX010023065.1:17746-40863 GCA_038048925.1 Garcialebias charrua | reverse complement strand
ATCCATCTATCCATCCATCCATCCATCCATCCATCCATCCATCCATCCATCCATCTATCTATCTATCTATCTATCTATCTATCTATCTATCTATCTATCTATCTATCTATCTATCTATCTATCTATCTATCTATCTATCTATCTATCTATCTATCTATCTATCTATCTATCTATCTATCTATCTATCTATCTATCTATCTGTCTGTCTGTCTGTCTGTCTGTCTGTCTGTCTGTCTGTCTGTCTGTCTGTCTGTCTGTCTGTCTGTCTGTCTGTCTGTCTGTCTGTCTGTCTGTCTGTCTGTCTGTCTGTCTATTATGAGGGGTCCCTGAACCCAGAAAGTTTGAGAACCCCTGTGTAATACTGTCCTGAGTTTTTACTTTTTATACTTTTTATACTGCTATGCAAAAACTCAGGACAGTATTACACTTTTATTATTTCATTTTATGCTTATGTTCATTAAATGTTTAGTGTTTTAGTGTTGGTGTAAATTTTCATACTTTTATACTACTATGCAAAAACTCAGGACAGTGTTACACTTTTACTATTTTATGCTTATGTTTATTAAATGTTTCAGTGTTTTAGTGTTTAAATGGTTACTGTTGCACCGAGGGACTGAGAGAAATGCAATTTCAATCCTGTGTATGTCCTGTACATATTGCAGTTCTGACAATAAAGTTGACTTTGACTTTTGTTACACAACATACTGCTGTATGATTCTGTTTTGAATATTATTTACTGAATCAATGCAGATGTGTACGTCATGTGGTTCTTTACTGAAGTGAACCATCAAGTCTAACCTTCTGTTAGGTCTGAGCTCGGTTCTTAGATTAAACTTTAATCTGGTGTCTGTGTGATGATTGATTCAAAGAAGGCGCGACTGTTGTTTACCTTAAACAACAGTATCATTTTCTTTTCAAATCAGAGAGTGGCAATGAGTGGTGTCCCATGTTAACCACTTTCCTTTAGAAGAATTAGTGACCAGTTGCCTTGGATGTCCTGTCTGCTGTAAAGTTTGATGAGACAGAGTCAGACTTCTACACGTCATCGTTTGTCTAATTAATTCACAAAATGTGGATTAAAAGAGACAAAGAGTGTTTGTGTGTTTTGCAATTTTCAATTATTAGCAGATCACCGTGTTGAATTTAGATTCATGATTAAATCTTACTGATTAATCTTGTCATTTTGGGTCCACAGAGGTTTGAAACCAACAGGCACAGTAAAGATGATGCTAACACAGAGTTGTTCTTTTCAACGTGAAGCGCAGCGCAGAGCGACAACACGTGACGTGACGAGCCGTTCATGAAGCGGTTCGGAGTCGTAATTTTGAAAAATAAAAACAAAGTGACAGTTACGACATGCTTACGAGGGAAAACCAAGTGTCATTTGCATCAAGGGAGCGTGTGATCCGATTGGATGGGACACTGTTGGTTAGGTGTGTCTCTACGTCTGGGAATCAAGGGGGAGAAGTGTTCTCACAGAGGCGTCGGGGGACGGAGAGGAGGGAGGCCGCGGGTGTTGTGACATCCTCACAGCACATATGGTGGCAGTGAAACAAGCAGGCGTGTGATGAAAGTCAACACAACTGTCCCGAGCACACGTGCACACGCAGCTTCAAGTGTACACAAAATCACACGACACGCCTGCATTTAGGATGATGTGTGCTAATCAAAGTCTGGTAGGGCAAACCAGAGTGGAAACGCGTATTGTTTACAGTACGTATAGAAGAACACGTTGTGTTTTTCTCTCAGGTTTCTGGGAGCCGTGTCTGGACTTGTTCAGCAGAAAGTGACTGTTGTGTTGTCCGAAACTCACAAGAGTAAATCGGCTTACTCAGCCTGTTTGTGTCACCAGCACTGAGGAAGAGCGTGGTGATGGTTGAGCCGACTTCATTATGAAGCAAGACATTTACCTAGATAAGAATCATACTGCGAATAAAGATGACTTGTCAGAGAGCAGGGGAACGCTGAGTCACTTTAATACGCTTTAAGCCAGGCTTACTGGCTGCAAACTAACACAATAAAGCAGCTTGCTTTGTGGCTGGTAGATAAACTATCACTTTTACTTCAATTAACATAAGACTAAATGAAATGTGAAAAAGAAAAAGTGCTGAAAACAAAAGTCCTTGTCCAGGCTTGTTTTAACGGCTAAGCCGCAAGAGTAAGGTGACCAAATTTCTGAAATTAAATCTCAGAGACAAAAAACCTCAAAGAACATCAAAGATGAAATGAAGAAACGGGGACAGTTACGGTTTCATTTGTTTTTACATATTTATTCATGCTTATTAACAAATGTGACGTCAAATGTCAATGCTAGAACCTTCAGTTTATTTTATAGATATACTTTTTATATATATTTTATACTACTATGCAAAAACTCAGGACAGTATTACACTTTTATTATTTAATTTTATGCTTATGTTCATTAAATGTTTAGTGTTTTAGTTTTAGTTTTAGTGTTGGTGTAAATTTTCATACTTTTATACTACTATGCAAAAACTCAGGACAATGTTACACTTTTATTATTTAATTTTATGCTTATGTTCATTAAATGTTTAGTGTTTTAGTTTTAGTTTTAGTGTTGGTGTAAATTTTCATACTTTTATACTACTATGCAAAAACTCAGGACAATGTTACACTTTTACTATTTTATGCTTATGTTTATTAAATGTTTTAGTGTTTAAATGGTTACTGTTGCACCGAGGGACTGAGAGAAACGCAATTTCAATCCTGTGTATGTCCTGTGCATATTGCAGTTCTGACAATAAAGTTGACTTTGACTTTGACTTAACAATAAAAATCAAATTTAGCAGCAGGAATGTGTTTCTCCACACACATTTCCTAAGACTAATTAAACAAATAAAGTACGTAATAGTAGCAGCATTGGCGTCAGAAACATTTGTAATGTGGGGGGGACACATTGGTGGGGGAGTCAGGGGGGTCCTCCGCCAGAATTTTTTTAAACAAAGTACAGTAGATGCTATTTCCTGCATTCTGGTGTATTTTAATTCAATTCAATTCAGTTATGTGGTAACAATTCGCAACAAAAGTTGGCTCAGTGGACTGTTTTTTTTAACAGCTATGTTTACCTCCATAATTAAACACTTGATTCAATAATTATTTTAGAGAGCACAGTACAAGTGGTTTGAGTTTTCTCCCATTAATCAAGAGGAATGGATTTGTTCATGAAGAAATAGAAACGGCGCTGGGTGAACCAATCTGGTTCTGCGAGGCCTCCTCTGTCTGAAGAGCCATCAGCCATGGAGGTCTGGATAGAATACAGGTAGTCCCCGACTTACGAGCGCTCTTACCTACAAGGTTCCGGACTTACGAGCTGGCGAACAAGCAGTAAATTTGTAAAGAACATACAAAAAATACAGCACTTTCATGTGTTTTTAGATGAAAGTGTGTTAGCTAACCGTTTGGAAACAAGTTTCTGAGCATGTTTATGAACTAGTATGAACATTTGTGATGAAAAACGAGTGTTCGTAGTAGCGCTAGCATAAATTTTCCGACTTACGACCGAAAATCCGGACTTACGAGAACACGTGTTTCGTGTTCCGACGTACGAATTTTCGTCTTACGAGCGACTCGTAGGAACGGAACTCGCTCGTAAGTCGGGGACTACCTGTAATAGCAGAAAAGGTTATGTACAGATAATAGTAAAGTTTTTTTCTTCTTCTTTCGGCTGCTCCCTTCTTCAGGGGTCACCACAGTGAACTAACTCGCACAAAGTCTTGGTGATTGTTTTTATGCTGGATGCCCTTCCTGACGCAACCTCAGACCACCAAGGGTCTTGCTCAAGAGCCCAGGGTGGGTCAAATGAGGGTGGAGGCAGGTGTGGGTGCTTCAACTTTCCCACCCACATTTTGATGTTGTTGGTCCAGGGGCATTGAACCAGCAACCTTCCAATCACAGGCCGACTTTATCTAACCTCTGTGCCACCACTCTCCACAGATAATAGTAAAGTGAAATACTTAAAGCATAAGAAATAAAACACAATTCAGTAAAACGCTACCTATTCTTTTTATTTGCTCTTCCACATATTTCATCTTGTCACTCAAAAATCTGCATCTAATTATTGAACTAGTTTCCTCCACTGATGAAATGCCAAAAAATCTTTTGTTTAGCAAAAAACTATATTTATTTGGAGCTCCAAGCTCATGGAACAGAAGAAATGCACATTTACAGTATAGTGATCTCTCCCTCGTCATTTTTAGTTCAATTCTTGCCTCATATTCAGTTTCCATCACTGAGGAAAAACAGTTCGTAAGCTCAATCATCCAGGTAGACAGCAACAAAAAAGGTTCAATCATGTCATCTGGACCTGTTTCTTTAAGTGACATGATTTAACCTTTTTTGTTGTCAATGAGTGACTTTCCTACATCCAAACTGAGTAAACAAACACACATCAGCCCTATATATATATATATATTTTTTTTTTTTAACCTGGACACAGCTGACAACACTAGAAACATTTCCTACCACGAACCAAACGTTTATCACGCCTATAGGATCAGCCCAGTTCAAACAAAATAAATTGGTTCATACATACCATATGACAGGAGAGCTCCCATTGGTGGTGACAAGATCACGCTGTGCTTCTTCTTCTGTTTTAAAGGTGGCGCGCTCCTTTCTTCTTCTCTGTCTGTAAAGTTAACAGCAGTGCCAGCTACAGTACCGTATTTTCCGGAATATAGGTCGCGGCTTTTTGTCTATTTTGCATGCCCTGCAACCTATACTGTATTTAGGTGCGACCTATTTATGGCTCTTACAATAATGTCAGCTAACAAATGTATTTTTAGGTGTTTATCCTGCTAAAATTAAAATACTGGTACATGCAGGTCTGTTCGCTGCTATAGGACGTGACGTAGGTGCGACCTATATTTAGGTGCGACCCGTTTATGGATTTTTCCAATTTTTTGGCAATAATTGGCCAAAGCGACCTATATTTCGGTGCGACCTATATTCCAGAAAATATGGTAATAGCTTTTGTTGAACGCAACATACAGTACTTGCACTGACAGACCAACACTTTTTAGCACGACACCTGTCACCATAATAACAGTCTACACGCAACTTTTTGTTTTTTCTCATTCGGGGACATTTCCAGGGACAGCTTTAGCCAGGGACAGGTTGCCCAAAACAGGGACTTTATTCGGAAATTGGGGACATCTGGTCACCCTATGCAAGAGGTCCTGTTTTAAACAGTTTGTTAGTCAGTTATTTCATATAAATGTGATACAGGTGTGAAAGAACGTTGCATTAGCAAATTTTAAAACACTGCAATTTTGCGCAAGACTATTTGTATAGTTTGTTGTTTTCTATTCAGTTCAGTTCAGGTCAGTTTATTTATATAGCACCAAGTCATAACAGAAGTCATCTCAGGACACTGAACAGAAACATTCATATATAAAAATAATAATAATAACACTATCTGAGGAGCAGACTGCTTTGAGTTTAACTCCTTCGCAGAACTCTCATCTTGAGCAAACATGAAGGTGACAGTGGAAAGGAAAAACTCCCTCACGAGGAAGACCCTTTTAGCAGAACCAGACTCAGACAAGCCTTCTGCTTCACAGCTGGGTTTGAGACGAACAGGGAACAATGACAAATATGCAATGGCAGGCCAAGAATCACATGATAATATAAAAATAATATCAAATGAAAATTATTAAATTTTAGCAAATCATTAAAAAAATTTAATTAATTCAACCTTTATTTATACAGGTTAATCCATTGAGCCTTGGGGACTCATTGACAAGAGAGACCTGATTTTAACAAAGACTGATGACAACAGTGGACAACAAAGACAACAATAGACAATCATAAATGATGTGTACAAATTGAGAATAAAAAGTTAAAAAAAAAAGGAATAAAAAAATTTAACAAAAAACAGATATGAGGCGAAGGCGATGTAGAAATCTAGAAACAGGAACATGTCTGCATTGGTTTTTCCCATGAACTTAACATATGTTTGAAGTCACTTAGAGAGGTCAAGGTCGAGAGCTTCAGATCTTGTTGCAAGATATTCCAGGAAACAGGTGCGGAGAAGGAGAAGGTCCTTTTGCCTGTTCAGTTCTCACTGACGGAACACTGCAGGTAATCATGTCCTGAGAGTGCACGCTGTAGCTGCACTCATGCACTGACATGTAGCAGGAGATGTATGAGGGCAGCAGACCAAGAAGTGATTTAAAGATGAAAATGTACCAGTGAGAGAATCTGTGTGAACTTAATGATGCCCAGTTGACCAATGAATACAGGAGGTGGAGGGTACGATAATCACAGCCAGTGATGAATCTTAGTGCACAGCAGCATCCAACATCTGCAGGGTGCTTGTAGGAGCGTTCATGTAAATAATGTCACCGTAATCAATGGAGGGAAGAAAAGTCACAGATACAAGGTGTTTCTTAGCATTCAGAGTTAGACAGGATCTATTTCTTTCTGAAAAAGAAACCCAGTTTAACTTTCAGTTTCTTTACTAGGTTTTAGCTTAAAAGAGAGATGTGAGTCGACCAGGATACCCAAATATTTGTAGGAATCAACTAATTCAACAGGGACACCATTTGAGGATAAAATCGAAGGAAGAACTGCTGGGACTGACTTCCTGTTTGAAAAAAGCATCCCTTTGGTTTTGTCAGCGCTTAAGACAAGTTTGAGATGGAACAAATTTGACTGGATGATGTCAAAATGCCAAGATGGCTACGCTCAGCCGAGTTGCAGCTTCACAGGCTCAACTCCATCTTTTTTTGTTCCTGTTGTTTTTGTTTTGACTTTCGTTTTTTTTTTTTGCACCTACAATCCACATCCATGGTACGAGTATGACTGTGACACACTTTCTGTGTCTTTGGCCATCCTGCCATCAAGGTTCAGTCCTTCCAGCCTCGGGCTCAGGCCTGTCATGGCAACTGTTTCCATGATCCTCCATCTGCTTACATGGACCGAACTCTACGGACCTGTTCGGTTACACGGGGAAACCTGGATGCTCTCCGTCTGCCGGACCCGGTTCTGTAGGGCAGTCTGAGAGGGCAGCTGCTGTGGTCATTGTTACCATCAGGCTGCTGACATGACCTGCTAACGCTGCTAACAAGATCATCCATCTGCCTGATCGGACCGAACTCTGTGGACCTATTTGGTTCCGCGAGGAAACCTTGGACGTTCTCTGTCTGCTGGACCTGGTTCTGGAGGGCAGTCTGGGAGGCAGCTGCTGCGGTCCTTATTGTCATCATTCTGCTGAAGGGACCTGCTAACAAGACCACGCCGCTAACTGAACCATGCCACTAACAGTACCATGGGGCTAACAGGACCATGTTGCTAAGATAAGCTCACTGTTATCAGAACAACTCTGCCAATAAGACCATGCTGCTGTAGATTTATTTATTTTTCACTTGTGGAGCCTGGTTTCTTTATTTTTGTTGTATGCTTTGAATAAATCCTAGTTTATGTTAGTTTAGTTTATGTTAGTGCTCACATTAAGCGTGTAAATTATAGCTGAACAGAACCAATGAGAATTGTGCTTCTGCTGTTTGGTGCATTTGCACTATTAGTGACTGTCATATATCTTATATATTTTAGCGTACCGTTGGGCGTTCATCTTAGTTTATGTATCAGATCCTTACTGTTTCTTTTTACACTTTATAGTTTTGCTATTGTTTGATGTAACTGGTCCTTGTTTGGCTTGTTGTTAGCTTAGCCTGGATGAAGAGCTCTGCACTTTCCTTCAGACTTTATTCATCCATCCATCCATCCATTTTCTTCCGCTTATCCGGGGTCGGGTCGCGGGGGTAGCAGCCTAAGTAGGGAGGCCCAGACTTCCCTCTCCCCAGCCACTTGGAGCAGCTCCTCTGGGGGAATCCCAAGGCGTTCCCAGGCCAGCCGAGAAACATAGTCCCTCCAGCGTATCCTGGGTCTTCCTCTGGGTCTCCTCCCGGTGGGACATGCCCGGAACACCTCACCAGGGAGGCGTCCAGGAGGCATCCTAACCAGATGCCCGAGCCACCTCAACTGGCTCCTCTCGATGTGGAGAAGCAGCGGCTCTACTCCGAGTCCCTCCCGGATGACTGAGCTTCTCACCCTATCTCTAAGGGAGAGTCCAGCCACCCTGCGGAGAAAACTCATTTCAGCCGCTTGTATCCGAGATCTTGTTCTTTCGGTCATAACCCAAAGCTCATGACCATAGATGAGGGTGGGAACGTAGATCGATCGGTAAATTGAGAGCTTTGCCTTTTGACTCAGCTCTCTCTTCACCACGACAGACCGGTACAGCGCCCGCTTCACTGCGGACGCTGCACCTATCCGCCTATCGATCTCACGCTCCAGTTTTCCCTCATTCGTGAACAAGATCCCGAGATACTTAAACTCCTCCACTTGGGGCAGGACCTCCTCCCCGACCCGGAGAGGGCACGCTACCCTTTTCCGGCTCAAGACCATGGCCTCGGATTTGGAGGAACTGATCCTCATCCCGGCCGCATCGCATTCAGCTGCAAACCGCTCCAGTGAAAGCTGTAGATCACGAGCTGATGAAGCCAATAGGACCACATCATCTGCAAAAAACAGAGAAGCGATTCTAAGGCCACCAAAACGGATCCTCTCAACACCTTGGCTGCGCCTAGAAATTCTGTCCATAAAAGTTATAAACAGAATCGGTGACAAAGGGCAACCTTGGCGGAGTCCAACTCTCACCGGAAACGAGCCTGACTTACTGCCGGCAATGCGGACCAAGCTCTGACACCGGTCGTACAGGGACCTAACAGCCCATATCAATGGGCCTGGTACCCCATACTCCCGGAGTACCCCCCACAGAACCCCCCGAGGGACGCGGTCGAATGCCTTTTCCAAGTCTACAAAGCACATGTAAACTGGTTGGGCAAACTCCCACGCACCCTCCAGGACCCTGTTGAGGGTGTAGAGCTGGTCTAGTGTTCCACGACCAGGACGAAAACCACACTGCTCCTCCTGAATCCGAGGTTCGACTATCCGACGGACCCTCCTCTCCAGAACCCCTGAATAGACCTTACCAGGGAGGCTTAAGAGTGTGATCCCTCTATAGTTGGAACACACCCTACGGTCCCCCTTTTTGAATAGGGGAACCACCACCCCAGTCTGCCAATCCAAGGGAACTGCCCCCGATGTCCACGCGATATTGCAGAGTCGCGTAAGCCAACACAACCCCACAACATCCAGAGCCCTAAGGAACTCAGGACGAATCTCATCCACCCCCGGAGCCTTGCCACCGCGGAGCTTTTTAACCACCTCGGCGACCTCCGCACCAGAGATTGGAGAGCCCGATCCAAAGTCCCCAGGCTCCGCTTCCTCAGTGGAAGACGTGCCAGTAGGATTGAGGAGGTCTTCGAAGTATTCCGCCCACCGACTCACAACATCCCGAGTTGAGGTCAACAGCACGCCATCCCCACCATAAATGGTGTTGGTCGCGTACCGCTTTCCCCCCCTGAGACGCCGGATGGTGGACCAGAATCGCCTCGAAGCCGTACGGAAGTCATTCTCCATGGCCTCTCCGAACTCCTCCCACGCCCGAGTTTTTGCCTCAGCAACCACCCGAGCCGCATGCCGCTTGGACTGCCGGTACCTATCTGCTGCTTCCGGGGTCCCACAGGCTAAAAAGGCCCAATAGGACTCCTTCTTCAGCTTGACAGCATCCCTCACCGCCGGTGTCCACCACCGGGTTCGAGGGTTGCCACCACGACAGGCACCAACAACCTTGCGGCCACAACTCCGATAAGCTGCCTCGACAATAGAGGCGCGAAACATGGTCCACTCGGGCTCAATGTCCCCCGCCTCCCTCGGAACGTGTTCAAAGCTCTCCCGGAGGTGGGAGTTAAAGCTCCGTCTTACGGGAGACTCTGCCAGACGTTCCCAGCAGACCCTCACAATACGTTTGGGTCTGCCAGGTCTGACCGGCATCCTCCCCCACCATCGGAGCCAACTCACCACCAGGTAGTGGTCAGTTGACAGCTCCGCCCCTCTCTTCACCCGAGTGTCCAGGACATGCGGCCGCAGATCAGATGAGACGACAACAAAGTCGATCATTGAACTACGACCTTTATTTAAACAGAGAACTACGACCTTTATTTAAACAGAGAAGTCCCATTGAGCCTCGAAGACTCATTTACAAGTGAGATCTGTTGGACAGACAATAAAAGTGGTGAAAAATGACACATAAGGTTTGGAGACAAAAAAATTCCTAACACAGTTTTGACCTGTGAAGGTCAAAAATTTGGTAATGAAAAAAAATCACATAAGCACATAATGACGCCGACATTACGCAGAGGGCGGGGGACTCAAAGGCGGTTGAGCAGCCAGCCCGTACTATGATTCGTAACTAAAGTTGAGACTGTTAGGGTATTAATGCGTTTTAATCCAACTAAGAAAGCTGGGGAAAACCCAAGTTATTCAACGTTTAAAAAAAGATGAAGAAAAGGAATCAGGAAGTCTTTAAGCTAATAAACTTGTGTCAGTCAATGATAGTGTATAACAACATAACCAGGAAGTAAAGTCATTTTTCAAGAAAACCAATTTAAAAAAAAGATGAAAGCAAGCAGTAACAACAAAAAGCCATAGCATTTTGTGAAATGCGTTTAAAGTATTTGTTTTGTTTCAAAATAGCCTTTTTTAAATTAATTTTTTGTCCTTTCAACAAAGAATGTTATATACCAGTAAATCTTGTGCTGTTTTTCTCATGCACATCTCACAAAAAGAGGGTGAACTAAGCACAATAATTGTCTCAGCTAAGTAAACTAAAAATAAATACTCAAGTCAAAATAATTAATGTACAGTTTTACTTTTGTAAAGAAACAAATAAGCCAAAAAATAAATAAAAAACTGCATGTGAAATGTCCTAAATGTGTCTGTGCTTTTGGACAGTGTGGACAGGTTTGACACAAATAGGAAACTTATTGTGGGTTTTCCCTAAACCAGCTGTACAAAGACAGCCTGCATGCAGGTTATCTTTGTGAGTTTCCAGAGCACGTGGTATTTAGAGCTGACAAATCTCTGTTTTAATGAAGATGTAATATATTCTTTATTAAAAACCTTGTCTTCTTTTTTGTCCTTTGTTCTAAAAAACTTTTTTTCTCCTGCGACTCACGTGAGAAAATGTGACGAATGCTTCAAGACACTAGAACCTGTTTTACGAACGCCGTTCAAAATTTTGTCGCCGTCAGTCGTTCTGATTGTACTTTTGCCTGATGAGATAAACTCATGCATTTACCATGTTTTCTACATGTGATCACATGAACGTGTTGAGAAGCTTCCAAAATCCCATCTCTCTTTTAAATAAAAAATTAATTTAATATCTGCATGTGAAGTTCATGTGGTCTTTTTGTACCACAATAAAACTCAGATTTAATCCATGTTTCACAGCTAAAACATTATCAGCAATCTCCAGTTTAGCATCAGTCTTTCATCCTCATTGTCGTCTGGTCCTCTCCCTCTAACCCTCTGTTGTCTCTTAATGACATCATGTTGCGTGAGGTGTACCAGTGGTATTTGGTCACGATGTGAGTTCTTTGTGAGCATCTTCATTCTCATCTCTGCAACAGCTGATTACAGAGCATCCAAGCAATGTCCGTGCACGAAAGACTTTTATTATTCATGTGGAAAGAAGGCCTGTCATTACTCCAGCAGAGATGATCTCAGTGTCAGGATTCACATTGAGGACTGACACAAATTTCAGAGATGAGATAAGACAATATATGATGTCACAGAATTGTCACAGCTTGTTAGTTTGTAGTCTTCTGCCTAATAACTTCTAGAAAAACCAAGTAAACATCCTCCACATAATTATTTACTTAACTCGAGAGTCACATTTGTTTGTCGACTGGGGGGTCGTTTTTAATTTATAGCCTTTTAAATCTGCATGCAAACCACAGTTGCTCTGATTGAATCACTGGTCACAGACAGCGTGGCTCCACTGTAATGAAGAAACTGAGGAGCTGTCATCATACAGCTGTTGTTTAAATGACTCAAACTGTTGACTAAATCATGAGACATAAAAAAAATTACAAAAGAAAACTAAATGATTTGCTTGCAGCCTGTTGGACGTGCAAATGCGCCATTGAATATGGACGTTCAGACGGTAACAGTCATCGTGACAATGGTTTGAAGCTCTCCGCTGTCAGCTGCCTTGACAAACCTGTAGAGCAGGCCGCTCGCTCTTACCTGCTGCTAGCTCGTCAAACAAGAAATGTGGCTTTACCGTACTTACCTCACCTCCACCAGGTGACACAGCAAGGGCGTGGGCCACAAAGGAGCCATTTGTTTCATTGTGCGTTTTCACAAAAATGATTTGCATTTAAACCGGCTTACTGGACAGAAAAGCCCAGGGTTGGGGGTGAAGCTTGGTTTTTGGGATTAGAGGAACAATAGGTGTTAATGTGATTTATGTGATGCGATATAAAAAATGGCAACCAGGTTCAAACACAGTCAAAGGACAAAAAAAAAAAAAAGTGTTGCACAGGACTTTCCAGTCCAGGAAAGAAGGTAGTTCTTGTACAAATAAGACCAAGGAACAGATAGAGTACCGTATTTTCCGTTGTATAGGTCGCACCTTTTTATGTTTTTTTTCAAGGCCTGCGACCTATACACCATATGCGACCTATATATGGCTTGTTATCACTTTTGACAAAACAAATTTTTAAATCCAGCTCATTTCACAATTACGTTCATTTATTAAGGAAAAGTTCAGCTCAGACACATATTTGCTATAATTTTTAATCAAACAAATAATTGTTTTTAAGTGTTAATCTTCTTAAAAGCCTTGCTGTGCACTCCTGTGGCAGACATTTGCAGCAGAGCTAAGCGTAGGTGCGACCTATACACCGGTGCAACCTATCTAGGGATTTTTCCAATCTATTGGTGATAATTGGACAATGCGACCTATACACCGGTGCGACCTATACACTAGAAAATACGGTAGGTTTGGTGGAATACGCAAATATCTATAGCGCTCCAAGATTTTGTGTGTGTGTGTGTGTGTGTGTTTCCTGTTTTTTGTCCAGGGTCAAAACGCTGAGGGGCTTTCAGCCCTAACCCATTAGTGAGAGGCATGCTACACCCTGAACAGGTCACTAGTCCATCACAGGAGCGTCACAGAAACACTCAAGGCAAACTGGTGTACGCACATACACAGACACTTACGTCTAAACTCGATTTAGAACCGCCAATTAACATAACAAGTATGTTTTTGAACTGCGGGGAGAAAAGCCACACGTGAACAGAGGGAACAAGCAAACACCAACAACGCAAAGAATCCCAGTGTTGTTGAGGCCAAGACTGGACCACACAATTAACAGTTTTGTTTGATCTTTCAGCACACTATATGGTTTTGCTAAAAGACTGTGCAACATTTGAGACAGACTTTTTTTGAGAATGGTTCTGCAGCAGTGTTAAGGTCATAAATCCAGTTGATCCACTGTGTTTTGTTCTCTGCCATCCCAGCAAACCAACTGCATGTCCAAAAACAAACCCTAACAGTGAGGCCTACATGGAGCACTGGGAGGAAACAATGAGGCAAATAGTCCTGATGCAATCCAGGTAGATAAATCTAACAAGGTTGAGTCAGGTCCTCTGGACGTATTCTTCTTTGTTGGAATGTTTCATCATTTATCCAGTCTTTTGGATAAGTAGTACAGTATATTCATTTATTCATCCATTTAAAAGAAACAAAATAAACAAAGCAAATTCATAATGAAGATATATATACAACACTTTTCATAGATAAAATCACAAAGTGTTTTACAGAAATACAAAATACAGGCTTAAAATAAAACGAAAATAATAACAGCTGATAAAAACAGTAAATACAATATTTTTCACTTTGTCTCAGCCAATTATGATTGCATCACGAGCTTGGGTCTGTTTAATGCTGACTCGTGGCATATACACTGAATTGAATTGAATTTAACAAGAGAACTCTCACTGGTTCCAGAGCATCCTGTGCTCCAGCATCAGCATGTGGCATGGAGGCTGCACAGCTGCAGAAAGAAAAGCTTTGCAGAGAGTGGTGAAGGCTGCACAGAAGACGTTGGAGTCAGTCTCCCCACCATCACAGACATTTACACCTCCAGATGCAGGAAGAGGGCCACCTGCATCATGAAGGACCCCACTCACCCAGCACACACACTTTTTGCCCCACTCCCCTCAGGAAGGAGGTTAAGGAGCATTAAGTGTAGAACCACTAGACTGAGGAACAGCTTCTACCCTGAGGCTGTTAGACTCATGAATCTCTAACCAGGATAATCACTGTGTCACGTCATGTTGCTGCTGATCTGTTTCATGTTGCTGCTGATCTGTTTCATGTTGATGTGTTCATTTGTGCTCATCTGCTCACACAGACTCATGTTTGTGCTGCTGTTTGAAGTAATGGTTTTATGCTACTAGTGCTTAGTGTATTTTTAGTTGAGGTTTTTCTCAGTTCATATCTTAGATGTTGTTACTGTTTTTATTTTGCATTTTATTGTTGGATGTAACTGGGACCCTGTTTACACAATTTCGCTCCACCACATGTACCCCATGTGGTGCGAATGACAAATAAAGAAACTGACTCTGACTCTGTCTCTCTAAATAAAACATGGAACTAAAAGCTTGTCTGACTGAAAGTGTCTTAAGCTGCTTTTTAAAGGAATCAACGAAGACGGCCACAAAGAGATAGGGGCAGGTCATTCCACAGTCTGGGTGGCTACGGCCTGAGAGGATAGGTCCAGAGAGATCCAGTCTGCTGGAAAGGCCTGCAGCCATCGAGCTGAGCAGCTGAGCAGATGAGTGCAACAAATGTTGACTCAAGGAGTGAAACAAGTCCAAATGCAGAAGGTCTGTAAAAGTGTTCAGCAGGAATACCAGAAACTTCTTGGGAAGTAAATACTGTTAAGTTTTAGTGAAGTAAAAATGAAAAACCTTAGAAGTCTGAAGTTGTTGATGGTGGTGATCCAGTCAATACAAGTCCAGGCATGAATTCTTCCAAAGCTTATTTTTTTCCCATTAAAATATCTATTTTAATATCATAGATTTTATCTTTACATTGACATCACTTTTGCATCAGTTTGAGTCCACTAGTGTGTTTCTTCAGGCATGCTCAGACTGCACCTGTTGTGCTACAGCTAGCTGCTGCTGTTTGAACCAACAAATAAATCCTGTTCAAACGAGATACAAAGAACCAGTGGGGTATAGAAGATTAAACATTTCAACAAAGAAGAACCTGTCCAGAGGACCAGACTTGTTAGAATAAAGGCAGTTTCAACTGCAAGTACTAATATCCTTTCAACAGATCATTTATATAGAAAAGGATCAGGGAATGTTGTTGAACGTTCATCCCACAGGAACATACTCTTTGAAGCACTGCCCTGATGTGTTTGGTGAAGCTGACGTTACCTGTGAGGCAGGGATCGGCATCATCCTTTCATTTCAGAGATTCAAATCTAAACTGACATCATTTTATTTGACTGTCTGAACAGGATAAACAGTCACTTTTCCAAACCACCACATGTCACGCTTTGTTTTTCAGAACTTGTCATTCAAGAACTCAGTAGACTGGGACAACAGAAAACCCGCCAAAAAAATGCAGACTAAATTTTCTATTATGTTTACCTTTATACGTACTGTACGCATATTGGAGTAAAGGCTATAAAACTGTTCGGCTTTAATTTAATCTAAAAAATAAATAAATAAACACTCCCGTTTCCGTAAAGGAGCTGGCAGTCATTGCTTTCAGTTTTGACACGTAGAAAGGAAAGAAGAGCAGAGGCTTGGAAACATGGCATCAGCTGTTTGGCATCTTTTTTCAAATGTAGATTAAGCTAATTTGTTAGCTTCCTGTAGGGGAACTACTGAATTAACGGCTAGGTCCACTAGGAGGAGCAAAACAAATAGCTGCAGATCCAATAGTGAGCTATTGGCTAGTTAGCAAACTCACCTCTAAATTGTACACGACATACTAAAGAGATGTTGTATTTTAGAAGGGCAACATGGTGACACACTTGAGCTGCTGCCTCTCAGCAAGCAGGTCGCTCCGGGAAGCCGGGGCCTTTTCTGGGTGGAGTTTGCATGTTATCTCCATGCATGTGTGGGTTTTCCCTGGGTACTCTGGTTTTAGGCTGATTGGTAGCGCTAAATTGTCCCTAGGGGTGAGTGAGAGAGTGAATAGTTGTTTGTCTTGTTTGTCTCTACGACCTGTCCACGGTGTCCCCCACCTCTCGCACAGTGATGGCTGGACATGGGCACCAGTGACCCCTGTGACCCAGGGGTCACAGGGGTCACTGTGCCTCATCTCTCAGCATATGACATGGGTGTATCCGATCACAAAGTCATCTACATGGAGCTTCCTTTCCTGAACAGTACCATCAAACCAAAGCGACAAATTTCTTTTAGAAATCTGAAAAACATCAATCCTGAACTTCTAGCAGCTGATCTTAAGGTCCTCGTTCCTGTCTCCATTCCAGCTTCCCTCAATGCAGTGGACTTCTACAACATCAGCCTCTCCAGCATCTTAGACCAACATGCTCCTGTCAGAGAGAGGACAGTTGCCTTTTCACGCTCAGCTCCCTGGTTTACCCCAGAGCTGAGGAAAATGAAGACAGCTGGTCGAGTGCTTGAGAGACGCTTCTTGGCTTCTGGTCTGCTAGCTCACAAGCTAGCTTATACAGAGCATCGTAAGATGTATGCTAGGTCCCTCAAAAACTCTCGAACTTTATTTTACTCATCTATAATTTCTGATAACCCTGGTAACTCCAAAATACTTTTTTCAACCATCACTCACCTCCTTCAGCCACGTACAACCTCACTCACTGACTCCACTAATGATCTTTGTAATAAATTTATCTCCTTTTTCCAAAACAAGATCCAAAAAATCAGATCAGCCATCACCTCTTCACCCCCTGCCCTTTCTCCGGCTGCAAATGTACAGCTTGAGAACCCTCCTCCCCTCAGCTTTTTCCCAGAGGTCTGTGTGAAGGAAGTTGAAGCCACTGTCAGGGCAATGAAACCCTGCACATGTGCTCTTGACCCCTTCCCAACAGTCCTGGTCAAGGCTAACATTGCCTCTCTCAGTTCACTTATCACCACTATAGTTAATCAGTCTCTCCAATCTGGTCATATTTCCCCTGTCTTGAAGTCCTCTATAATTAAACCTCTTCTTAAAAAACCTACCCTCGATCCCCATGACCTGGCAAATTACAGACCCATTTCCAACCTTCCCTTCCTCGCTAAAGTTTTGGAGAAATTAGTCTCGGTTTATCTACAAGAACATCTACATGACAATAATATACTGGATAAATTTCAATCAGGTTTTCGAACAGCACATAGCACTGAAACAGCTCTTGTCCGGGTCACAAATGACCTGTTGGTCACTGCAGACCGTGGTTCCTCCTCTCTCCTTATTCTCCTTGATCTTTCGGCAGCCTTTGATACGGTTGATCATTACATTCTGCTCCAACGCTTACAGCAGTTTGCAGGACTTACTGGCACTGCCCTGGAGTGGTTCCGATCATACCTGACAGACAGAACAGAGTCTGTCTCCATCGGGCGTGCCAAGTCATTGAGCCATCCTGTTTCTTGTGGTGTGCCCCAGGGATCAATTCTGGGACCCCTCCTTTTCAACCTATACATGGTACCACTTGGGTGTATTATCAGCAGCTATGGGGTCTCATTCCATTGCTATGCTGATGATACTCAGCTGTATCTTAAACTGGGTAGCAATGTGTCTGAGACCCCATCTACATCATCTTCTTCAGCTTCTCCATTTTCTCCACTTTCTTCTCTTTCCACACTCACAGCGTGTCTGGAGGAGATAAAGGCATGGATGCGGCAAAATTTCCTTCACCTTAACAGTTCAAAAACAGAAGCAATTCAAATTGGTACATCACATCAAATTCAACAACAAAAAATCCTCAGTATCACTTTTTCTGGCCAGAACATTTCTCTTTCCAGTACAGTCACCAATCTTGGTGTTATTTTTCAGAGTCAGTCAGAGTCAGAGTCAGAGAGAATTTATTGTCATTTGCACCGCATGTAGTACATGTGTTGAAAACGAGATTATGTACACAGGGTCCCAGTTACATCCAACAACAAATGCAAGAGAAATACAATAATAACATCTAGGATTAACTAAGAGAGACATCACATCAGCTAGTAATACACTAAGCCCTAATGTAGTAGAAAAACATCATTATAAACAGCAGCACGAACATGAGCAGATGGTCACAGATGAACGCAGCAACAAGAAACAGATCAGTACAGTATCAGTATGATGTGACATTTTGCAGTGTTTATTCTTATTATTTATTTATTCATGAGTCTGACAGCCTCAGGGTAGAAGCTGTTTCTCAGTCTAGTGGTTCTACATTTGATGCTCCTCAACCTCCGTCCCGAGGGGAGTGGTGCAAAGAGTGAGTGTGCTGGGTGAGTGAGGTCTTTCATGATGCAGGTGGCTCTTTTTCTGCATCTGGAGGTGTAAATGTCTGTGATGGTGGGGAGACTGACTCCCACAGACTTCTGTGCAGCCTTCACCACTCTCTGCAGAGCTTTTCTCTCTGCAACTGTGCAGCCTCCATGCCACACGTTGATGCTGGAGCACAGGACGCTCTCCACTGCACACCTGTAGAACGAGGTGAGGACTGGGCTTCTCAGACCGGCTCGTCTCAGCCGTCTGAGGAAGTAGAGTCTCTGATGACCTTTCTTGATCAGGCTGGTGGTGTTGTTGCTCCAGCTGAGGTTATCATTCAAGTGTACACCCAGGTATTTGTAGCTGGAGACCACCTCCACCGCAGATCCACCTATGTTCAGTGGGGTGTGGGTGTGTTTGTTCCTTCTGAAGTCCACAATCATCTCCTTCGTCTTCTTCACATTCATGTGAAGGTTGTTCTCTTTGCACCAGCTCTCCAGATGTTCCACCTCCTGTTCCACAACTCACCTTTGAAAGCCATATAAAGCATATCTGTAAAACTTCTTTTTTTCATCTTCGAAATATTGCAAAGCTTCGGTCTACACTGTCCCTCACTGATGCAGAAAAGCTCGTCCATGCCTTTGTCTCCTCCAGACTGGATTACTGCAATGCACTTCTCTTCGGGATTCCTGGCAAGAACATACAAAAACTACAGTATGTCCAGAACAGCGCTGCCAGGGTCCTGATGAGAGTGCGTAAGTATGAACACATCACTCCTGTACTGCGTTCACTACACTGGCTTCCTGTTTCTGCCCGGATCACATACAAAATTTATCTGCTCACCTTCCAGTGCCTGTACGGTAATGCACCATCCTATTTAAAAGAACTTCTCACTCCTCACTGTCCTTCCCGCACTCTCCGCTCTTCCAACACCCATCTTCTTCTCACTCCCAGGTCTCGGTCTCGCACAATGGGAGACCGGGCTTTCTCCTGCGCTGCCCCTCGGCTGTGGAACGCCCTGCCCTCATATCTGAGGGCCCCACAGACCGTGACATGTTTTAAAAAAAGTCTTAAAACCTTTCTTTTTATCCAGTTTTTTAAATAATTAATTGTGCTTTTGTTTTTTATTGCACCCAGTTTTTTGAGTATTTTATCTGCATTTTGTGAATTTTAAATTTTTGATGCAATCATCTGTGAGGCTCCATCCTCTTGGTTGTTCCTTTTCTTTGTTGCATTTATGATTGATTTTTATCTTGATTTTATTTTTCATTGTAGCACTTTGAGATCTGTTTGATGTAAAGTGCGTTATAAATAAAAGTTATTATTATTATTATTAAAGATAATGGATGGATGCATGAATTGATTTTAGATTTGCTAATTTCTTGGTTTTTATGTCTTTCTGTTACTATATCCTTGAATTCTGTTGTATTATGTAGGCAAGGCCGGATTAACCATATGGGCAACTGGGCAAGTGCCCAGGGGCATCTCTAAGTGGCCCGGGGCAGTGAGGGCACAAGCAAAATATCTGGTTATCTCCTGCTTTACTTGGAGCCCTGCGTTGCACAGAGAGACTGCTGCGCTTCCACTGCATTTGGGCCGCCCCGCCTCCTCGCTGCTGCAGCTTTCGTTTTATTTTTTTATTTTTTTTTATCCTCCACGGCGTGACCTGTCAATCAATCCAGAAGGCGTGTCAGCAACGGACCAATCGACGACTGCAATTTAGCCAGAAGGTAAACGTCCCTTACCTGCTGACAAGCCCATCAGGTTTATTCCTGGAATTTTATTAACAACACAAAACAGAACAATGCAACAATATACAAATACAAACTCGTGAAGGATGTCATAACTACAGTATTTTCTGGACTATAGGTCGCACCTTTATATAAGTCGCTTTGTCCAATTATTGTCAATAAATTGGAAAAATCCATAAACAGGTCGCACCTTTATATAAGTCGCACCTACGTCACCGCCGACGCATTGCGTCACCGCTGAGACAACCCGGAAATGTGGTCCGAGTGTATAGCTCTGCTGCAAATGTCTGCCACAGGAACGCACAGCAAGGCTTTAAGAAGATTAACACTTAAAACAATTTTTTGCTTGCTAAAAATTATAGCAATTATGTGTCCGAGCTGAACTTTTCCTTATTATGGTAAATGGAGCTTATTTATACAGTATAGCGCTTTCCAGCCCCCTGTGAGGAGCCCCAAAGCGCTTTACAATACCAACCATCCACCCATTCATACACACATTCATACACCGGTAGCGGCGACTGCCATGCAAGGCGCCTTCCAGTCCTACCGGGAGCAACTCGGGGTTAAGTGTCTTGCCCAGGGACACAACGACACATGGTGTGGGGAACCGGGATTCGAACCTCCAACCTTCCGATCGGGGGACGACTGCCATTACCACTACACCACGGCCGCCCTATAATATATGAAAGTATATATATATATAATAAATGAAAGTAATTGTGAAATGAGCTGGATTTAAAAATTTGTTTCGCTGTCTGATGATACGTGTGCGCGCAGCAGGCGGAAACCCTGCATTTCGTTAAAATTTAACAACAGAAATGCCTAAAAAATATATTTGTTAGCTGACATTATTGTAAGAGTGTGTCTCAGTTTAACTTTTGTTAATAAAATGATTATAATGGTCAAATCAGCTGAATTTAAATAGTTTCGCTACCACGTAAACAAAACCAGTGCGCGCACCCACAGAGCAGACCCGCTGTGAGCGAGCGAACAGACCTGCATCTATTTTAATTTTAGCAAGATAAACACCTAAAAATATATATTTGTTAGCTGACATTATTGTAAGAGTGTGTCTCAGTTTAACTTTTGTTAATAAATGCACTTTGACGGTTACAACAACATAAATAAAGCGGCTTTAAAATTACTACACGCTCACCCGCCCATAAAGATGACAGAAACAGATATTTATTTTACAGTTTTTGTTCAAATAAATTGTTTATTCAAAACCTTCAAATTCCTCGTCCTCTGTATCGCTTGCAAAAAGTTCAGCCAGAGAACGAGGAAGGTTTCCCATCATCAAAGGTCCCTGTCCCTCCATCTCCTCCTCCTCACTGCTGTCTGAGTCCTCAGCAGCTCCAGCTGACGGTGGGAGGATGCCAGCCATTCTGAAGCCAGCCACAACGGTTCTGGTGCCTGCTCCCCTAGCGGCCAAAAGTGGTACTGCACCATGTTTGGCCAAAATGAAAAACGGTCATATCTGACCCAAAAATGGGTCTAAAAACATGGGGAAAAAGCCATAAATAGGTCTCACCTCTCTCTCTCTCTCTTTTTTTTTTTTTTTTTCCATTTATAGATGGCCTCCCTTCACACCTTATAGCCATCCTCTCACTCCAATATGTATTTTTATTTTATTTTATTTTTTTATTTAAAAAAAAAAAATTATTTTTTTTTTAGAGAGAGAAAGAAAGAAAGAAAGAAAGAAAGAAAGAAAAGAGAAAGTAAGACAACAGAACAACTATTATCCACAAAAAGAGCACAAGGCAAACACACCAAACCTCCATCCACAATCCTGCAAAGCACATGACAGAACACAGCAACGAAACATACAAGCATAAAGACTAATAATATTCATGACCTTGCAGTAGAATTCTATAAATACAGTATACACATACATATACATTTATATTCATTCATATACCCATCTACATATCTGCATATATCTACATATATACATCCCTGCATCCAATTGTGTGTGGTTGTGAGCATGCATAAGTGAATAAGGTTCCTCCAATAGAACATTTAGCAGCGACTGTGAAGCATCAGAGATCCGTCCCCCCAAAGCCCGAGACAGACGAAGGGGCGATCAAGGCCCAAGACCCCAGGAAGGACCCCGAGCCCAGAGTCCCCAGGACCACCCGAACAGGACGAGCCACTCGTCCACTCCCCAGATCCGACCAAGGGGAAGAACCGGACGAACCCCACCAGCGACCACACACAATGACCCCCCGGGGTCAACCGCGACAAATACACAGGCCCCCGCCGGAGCCCGCTGCACCGACGTAGCCCCAGGGCCGGTCACCGAGGCTCGGGCACCGGGGACGCCCATCCCTCAGGCCCAGACCCGACAGGACCAGAGGACCCGAGCCCCACCAGGCAGCCACCAGGCCGAGCCGACAAACGCCCAAGCGCCCAGCCCCAGATAGTGAGGGCCCCAAGCACGCCCGCAGGCAGAGGAACACCCACCAGGGGGCCACGTGGCAGGAGCGCGACACTAGGTAGCCTCAGAAGTATCAGAGAGGGGGCAGTCCAAGTCCCAGCCTGACACTTAAACATTCATACACAGACACACTCATTCAGACCCACCCTCATCCTCACCCTCAGTCACAGAAAGACAAACAATAACGACACGCTCCATTCATAATCCCGATGCACACTCTATACCCCCTAGGTCCAAGACATGTACCTGCTCCCTACATGGGGCAGCCCACATCCAAACCCAGGAGGTAGGCCCATTCATTCTGGGGTGGAGAGTAGCAGACATCCAAGATCCGGCCCACCCCGCGCCCTGCCGACAGGACAGGACAGGACACCCGAGTCCAAGCAGCCCCAGGGGGAGCGCACTGCCAGCCCCGCCCACGGCGAACCCGCAGGCCCCGAACCCCCCACACCCCAGCACAACCCCTGACGGCCCACCCCCAGAATGTCCGCCAGGCAACCAGGGGGGTAAGAGAAAAATAAATAAATAATATATATATATA
>JBBPBX010023065.1:0-10218 GCA_038048925.1 Garcialebias charrua | reverse complement strand
AAATAAACATTATTAAAATAATTGGTGTAAATTAAATATTTCGTTTACACCTCCACTCTCTCCTAGAATGTCTGGACGACATTAAGACATGGATGGCCTCAAACTTCCTAAGTTTTAACGATCAGAAGTAGGGATGTCCCGATTTGATCACGTGATCGGAAATCGGTCCCGATCACGTGATTTCAGACTCGACTTGAATCGGGCATTACACACCGATCAGGGATCGGATATATATATGTGTATATTTATTCTAAACACAAACGGGAATATTATATATATTAACTGTTAGTATGTTGTGTTACAGAGTCAAATTGTCTCGAAACAACTCATGCACAATATTTTTGCAGCAGTGCCTGCCGTAAAGCAGTGACTCGTAAAAAAAGAAGCGGAACGTGGCATTAGCTTGAAGTGGAAGCAGCGATGTCTGTCGTGTGGAGATATTTCAAAGTAGATGACAAAGATATTGCGTTCGCAAACTGTGAGATATGTAAAGTTCGTATTTCAAGAGGAGGTAAGGAAAAGGCAGCATTTAACACAACAAACCTAATTAGACACCTCAGAAACTAACACCCGACACAATACACAGAGTTTAACCAGACAACCCAGCCGAAGACGAGCCAGCTCACGCTGCAAGAGACTTTAAAGAGGAAAGAAAAAATGCCCCGTGACAGTGCGAAGGCGCAGGGCATCACAGCTAAGATAGCACAGATGATTGCAATGAGTGACCAGCCATTCGCTCTTGTAGAAGACCCGGGATTCCTTATGCTAGTACTTAAGAACCCCGTTATGAAATGCCCTCTCGCCACTATTTCACCAAGAAATCACTGCCAGCACTTCAAAATAAAATTCATAACAAACTACTTGACCTGTTATCAGATGTGCCCCATGTTTCATTTACCACAGACATCTGGAGTTCGTCTGTGTCTCCCATGTCACTACTAAGCCTCACAGCACAATGGATTGACTCTAGTTTTGTTTTGCGTCGTGCGACTCTACATGCACAGGAATTTTGCGGATCTCACACAGCAGAGCGAATCCAACAGGAGATGGAAAAGATGCTAAACAACTGGAAAATCGATAAGCAACGGGTCCACGTCATTTTGCGTGACAACGCTGCAAATATGAAGAAAGCTATGGGGAGTATGGAGTGTGGGTTGTGTCGCACATTCTTGCCAACTCTGCGTGCATGAGGGCCTGCTTTCCCAGCGCAGTGTGGCAGACACCCTGGCCAACGCGAGGAAGATTGTAGGCCATTTCAAACACTCACCACTGGCCTACTCTCGCCTTGAAGACATCCAGATGGACCTGAAAATGGACATGAAGCGCCTTCAACAAGACGTGAAGGTGAGATCCCTCTCATAACATTATCCCACCCCTCTTATTTATTGTCATACACTCATAGGTTGCTAATACTGTACTTCACTTCTGCTCTTTTCATATTCAGACGAGATGGAATAGCAGTCTCTACATGTTGCAGAGCCTACTAGAACAAAAACGGGCTCTGAGTGTCTTTGCAGCTGAGCGCACTTTACCAGCAACACTGACAGCCAGTCAGTGGGAACTGATGAAGAAGACAGCTGATGTGCTTGCCCCCTTTGAACAGCTGACCAGGGATGTGAGCAGAGAGACTGCAAGTGCAGCTGATGTGATCCCTGCCATAACAGGTCATTTGTATTTTTATTTATATTGTAACATTTATTGATATTGTTTGAAACTAACCATTCATTCATTCATTCATTCATTAGTCCTCAAACGTATTCTGTCTCGGGAGGAGGATGAGGAGCAGGGAATCAAGACCATGAAGAGGACTCTTCTTGAGGCAGTCGAAAAACGCTTTGCTGATGTTGAAACTGAGCCACTCTTCTACATCGCCACTCTTATAGATCCCAGATACAAAGATCGGCAAGTACAGTAAAATTACAATACAGCTTTTGTACATTAAGTTGATATAAAGTCAAATCATTACCAGCCAATTTATTTGTTTATTTCCCTTTTTGTTAACATTTGGTTCTATAGTTAGATTTTTTAAATTCAAGATCTTTTTATTGAATTTTTCATTTTTTTTCCCCCAACAAAAAAAAAAACAGAATATCATTAAACAGCAAAGATGATAATGAAACATTTGCATGTCACCATTGGTGACGACATTATTAAACATAGTCAATCTGAGTTGCAACATGTACATTATAATCCACACCAAAGGGGAAAAAAAAATAAAAAAAATAAAATAGAAAATAATCCCTACCCAATCACTGCCAAAAGGAAAGGGAATAAATAAATAAAAGGTAAAATAGCCAAGAGACTGCATTAACCTGAATGAGTTGTGTTGTCAAAGAGACTGGAATAAATTCAGGAAAGGTCCCCAAACATTCTCAAATTTACCCTCTTTCTGTTGGAGTGTGAATCTGATTTTCTCCAACTTTAAACAGGACATGATGTCAGCCAACCACTGAGCGTGAGTGGGTGGAGACGGTTCTTTCCACCTTAGCAAAATAGCTCGTCTGGCCAGGAGAGAGGTGAACGATATTACGTGTTGTTGGTTTTTATTTAGGTTTGTCATGCCCTCTACAAGACCAAACAGAGCAATCAGTGGGTCAGGGTTCAGACGTGTATCTAGTACACGTGATAAAGTCTGAAAGATTTCCCGCCAATATTTGTTCAGAGATGGGCAAAACCAAAACATATGGGAGAGAGAGGCTTCAGCATGTTTGCATCTCACACAGTATGGGCTGACATCAGGATACATAGAGGACAATTTCAGTTTAGAGATGTGAGCTCTGTGCACCACTTTAAATTGTATTAGACAATGTCTAGCACAGAGAGAACTGGAGCTCACCAGTCTGAGTATGGAGGTCCAAGAGTCCTCTGAAATAGAGGAGCCAAGATCCTCTTCCCAAGCAGCTTTGATTTTATCTGAGGAAGCACGCTTCAAATCCAATAGTTTACTGTAAATGAATGAAATGGAATGTTTTTTATTTGGGTCTAGAGAAAGAATAGTGTCAACAATACTGCTATCAGTTGAAATGGAGAGGCTGGACAAATGAAGAGTAATAAAGTGCCGTATTTGGAGATACCTAAAAAAATTGGACTGGGGAAGACTAAATTTTTCACATAGTTGTTGAAATGAAGCTAAAGTGTTATTGAGAAACAAGTCATTGAAGCGTACTATACCCCTTCTTTGCCATTCTTTAAAAACAGAGTCCTGAGATGAGGGTTTGAAAAGTTGGTTAGACATGATAGGGCTATAGAGAGAGAAACTAGAGAAATTGAAACATTTACGAAATTGTGCCCAGATTTTTAGTGAGTGTTTTATAACTGGATTTATAACAGTTGTAAGTGGTGGAAGCGGGAATGAGGATCCCAAGTAAGCCACGGTGGACCATTTCCCAGAACACTGTGACTCCATCTCTACCCAGTCAGGGCTGTCAGGCCTGTTGTAATAGAATGACCAGAAAGCTAGACAGTGCAAGTTTGCTGCCCAATAATAAAAGCGGAAATTTGGAAGGGCAAGACCGCCTGCGGCCTTAGTTTTTTGGAGATGTGTCTTATTTAAGCGTGGACGTTTTCCTTGCCACAGATATGATGAAATGATGGAATCTAACTGAACAAAGAATGAACCAGGGATAAAAACAGGAATATTTTGAAAGAGATATAAAAACTTAGGTAAAGTGACCATCTTGACTGAGTTAATACGGCCTATGAGGGAAGTGGAAAGCGGTGACCATCGGGATAATGCCTGCTTTGTCTGATTCAACAGAGAGACAAAATTTTCTTGATATAAATCTTTATACCTCCTCGTAACTGTAACACCCAGGTAAGAGAATTTTATCTTCTCAATTTTAAAAGGCCATTTACTAAAGTCAAGAGTCTGCGCCAGGGTATTAACAGGGAAAATTACACTTTTACTCAGGTTTAATTTGTAACCAGAATTTATTCCAAATTCCTCAAGTAATGATAAAACGGAAGGCAACGTGTCAGTCGGATGAGAAATGAAAAGTAAAAGGTCATCAGCATAAAGGGAGACCTTGTGCTCCATATCTCCTCTCCAGATTCCTGAAATTGTGTCACAGGACCGCAAAGCAGTGGCAAGAGGTTCAATTGCTAGGTCAAAGAGCAAAGGGCTCAGTGGGCATCCCTGGCGAGTTCCTCGATGTAGACTGAATGGTTTCGATATCTGAGAGTTGGTCCGAATGGTTGCGGTGGGATGTGAATAAATTAATTGCACCCATGTAATGAAATTGGGGCCAAAACCAAATTTGTCAAGAACATTAAACAAGTAGTCCCATTCAACCCGATCAAATGCTTTCTCCGCATCAAGGGAAATAACACACTCAGGAACAGTATCCGAAGGAGAATAAATAATGTCCAAAAGGCGTCTGATATTAAAAAAGGAGTGCCTGCCTTTAATGAATCCAGTCTGGTCTTTTGATATGATGAAAGGAAGGATCTTTTCCAACCTTTGAGCAAGAACTTTGGCTAAAATTTTGGCATCTGTATTTAAAAGGGAGATTGGTCGATAAGAGGAACAGTGAGTTGGGTCTTTTCCTTTCTTTGCAATGAGGGTAATGCAGGCCTCTAAGAAAGATTTTGGAAGGGATCCTTGGTCAAACGACTCTAAGAGAACCGAGTGTAGGAGTGGGGAAAGTAATGGAGAAAATTTCTTAAAAAATTCAGCAGGGAAGCCGTCAGGACCCGGACATTTGCCAGACTGCATTACCGATACAGCTGACACAATTTCTGTCAGGGATATTGGGATCTCCAGTGCATCTTTCAGGTTGGGTGTGAGTTTTGGCATATTGGTCTTTTCGAAAAACTGAGAAGATAAATTCTTGTTGGTTTGGGATTCTGAAGTATATAAATGGGAATAAAAGTCCTTAAATGCTCTGTTAATTTGTAAATGATCTAGAGTTATGGTGCCGTTCTTTAATGCCCCTTTTCCACTTGGTGGCCCGGGTCGGATGTGACGTCATATTTGCGTGCCAAGCGCGCGTTGGAGAGCATTTCCACCTCACAGATGCGCGGCGCCGCGCCAAGATTCCGGACTCATCTCAGAGCAGGTCCAAGGCCGGCTGGACCCGTACCGTGGGTTGGAGGCTGGACTGAGTTTGAGGAAGTGGCTGCCGCGAGGGAGCAAACACCGAAGGACTTTACAAGATTAACACGGTAAAAACAATTATTTGTATTTAAAATTACAGCAAACATGTGTCTTAAGCCGAACTATTCCTTAATAATTTCACGTTGTTGTCAAAACGGCAGGATTTAAAAAAGTAGTTTCGCCACGTGCACGCGCGCGCCCGCGCGCGCACGTGAGCCGTCTTTATTTCTATAATGTAGCTAAATAAACGCTTTAAAAAATATATTTCATAGCTGACGTTATATCAAGAGGGTGCTTGAGCTTAACAGTTCCTTAATAATTTCACGTTGTGGTCAAATCAGCTGGATTTAACAAAGTAGGTCGACACGTGCACATCACATGCACGCGCGGGTGGGGTCGATCGGCGTTCTTTCTTTTAAATGTAGCTAAATAAAAGCTTAAAAAATATATTTCATAGCTGGCTTTATACCACGAGGGTTCCTCAGGTTAACAAGTCCTTATAATGTCACGTTGTGGTCAAATCTGCTGGATTTAAATTGATTTGTTTTGACTAATTCCAAACCTGTTACATGTGCTACGAAAATAAATTATTAAAAAATCGAATTTTAATTCAAATAACTCCAACAGCTTACAGTATGCACATAAACATGTAGTGATTACACTCTGTTGGTTTGAAAAATATCTGTTTTGTGGTTTCTGAGATATAAGATATAATGTGTTAAATACTAGTAGAAAAAAAACAAGCCAGGTCGACACACTTATGTCTATAAAAAATCGAATTTTAATTCAAATAACTTCAACAGCTTACAGTGTGTATATAAACATGTAGTGATTACACTGTGTTGGTTTGAAAAATATCTGCTTTGTGGTTTCTGATATATTTGATATATGTATATATATCTTATAAAATATATCTACATATAAAACTGTTTCTAGACTGAATTACCGGTAACCATGTTTTTCTTTTTTTACAGTTAAGACGAAGAAGTCAACACCAGAATTTATCAACTTTTGTCTTCTGGAGGAAGCACATGAGACAACAAGAAAAAAATCATTTAGGTGTATGCAGTATTTATTTTTGTGCTTTTTTCACTTCTTAGTTTTCATAATAAACTTTTTTTTCTTAAGTGGTCTCATTGAACAATAATTTCCTAAACATATTTTACAATGTTAAGTGTGTACAGTATAGTGTTTGTTTAAAAACATACTGGAAGTTAAGAATATTTTCCATTTGCATTTGACCTTTAAAGAATCATAAGAAAAAAGATTATTAGATTTGAACAGCCATCCATCCATCCTTCCTGATGTCGTGTCATGGGTAGTGCAGCAGCTTTTCCAAGGATGCACAGACGTCAAATACGTCAACATCAACCCATCCATCCATCCTTCCTGATGTCGGGTCGTGGTGCAGCAGCTTTTCCAAGGATGCACAGACGTCGCCATCAACACCGATGAAGCTGTTCTTGGATGCCTAAACGAGTTTCCTGATCAACAAACATTTAATTATTAATACTTTGTTTTTACGTTTAAAGAAACATGCTTTTAATGTTTAACGGACAGTTTAAACCAAATTATCCATTTGCATTTGACTTTGAATTATCCCTGACAAAATATTACCGTTTAAATTTAATGAAATACAAACATTTAATATTACAGGGCCAATTCAAACCTAATTAATTCCTAATCTGTACCTTACTGTAAAAATAGTTTAACTGATTACAGGGCAGTGCGATTGATGTGTTAAGCAATGTTAACAGGATCCTTGTGCATATATGAGAATAATCTTTATTATAAAGAAACAAAATGGAAAACACATGGGTTTAAAACAAGCTGAAAAGTCTATAAAGTAATATTAGAGCATTAAATAGCTCAAGGGACATTACCGCCAACAGGTGGTGAGACAAGGTCTTGCAGGGTGTTCTTCTTCTAACGTTTAGTGGTGGCTAGTAAATAGCTTGAGGTAACACTACCGCCACCACGTGGTAGGACGAGTGAGATTCTACACCCCGCCCACAGAAGGGTTGCAGTAGTGAATGGAAACAAAACCTACATGTGAGCCGAGCCGAACTGAACCAGACCGGACCAGACTGAGCCGCTCTGGGCCGGTAAGTGGAAAAGGGGCATAATTGGATCTTAGGGATGATTTGTTTAGCCATGGCACCCTTCAACTGATTTGCCAGTAGTTTTCCTGACTTTTCTCCATGTATGTAAAATGATGATTTACTTTTCAAAAGTGATTGTTCTATTGAGTATGTAGACAATAAATCAAACTTAGTTTTGAGTTCTACTTTTTTTTGTACAGATTAGGGCATTTGTTTTGAGCATATTGTTGATCAATTTCTTTTATCTGCTGGGCTAAATCAGTTCTTTCTTTTTGAGATTTTTGCCTCAGCCGGGCGGTATATGAAATGATTTGTCCCCTAAGATAGGCCTTAAGGGTATCCCAAACGGTTGACAGTGGGATCCCAGGAGTTCTGTTTATGGATAGAAAGAAGGTTATTTCTTTTTCTATAAATGTAACAAAATCATTGTTTGACAGTAACGTTGAATTGAATCTCCACTGTCTACTCCTTATAGGAATGTCAGGGAGGGACAGAGACAGAGTGACAGGTGCATGGTCTGAGATGACAATACTGTGGTAGTCACAGCCACGGACAGAGGGAAGAAGTTTGTTGTCCATGAAAAAGTAATCGATCCTCGAGTATGAGTGATGAACATGAGAAAAAAAAGAATATTCTCTCTCAGCTGGGTGTAAAAAACGCCATACATCGCACAGGCCATACTTAGATAGAAAGGCACGAATAGTGTGGGACGACCTGCTGGCTGTGGCAGGGTTTGTAGAGGATCTGTCCAAAACTGGATCCAACCAGCAATTCAAGTCACCACTGAGTATCAATGAGTATGTGTTTAGGTCCGGGAGCAGTGAAAATAATTTCTCAAAGAAACCAACATCATCCGTATTTGGGGCATAAACGTTAACTAGCACTACTGGTGTGTTGTACAATTTACCGGAAACAATCACAAAACGACCATATTTATCTGAGTTAACTTGAAAAGGTTCAAATGAAATGTCTTGACTGATGAGGATCGAGACGCCCCGAGCCTTTGCTCGAAAGGAGGAATGGAAACTCTGCCCGTGCCATGTTTGCAGTAATCGTTTGCTATCGTCACTTCTAATGTGAGTCTCCTGCAGGAAAGCAATGCCTGTATTTAACTGTTTTAAATGAGAAAGCACCTTCCTTCTCTTGACGGGGTGGTTCAAACCTTTGACGTTCCAGCTTGACAACACCAACTGACCACTCATATTACTAATAATTTGTATAAGAAAGGTAGGTAATACAGTCTAATGTGTTGATGGCTGTGCAGTTCTTGGCAAAGTGAAAGAAAATATAAATTAATGGCAGTGATGGACCCCCCACCCCCTCCCTTTCCCACCCTGGACAGCTGCAAAAAACAGAAGCAGCAAGCTCCATAAAAATTAAAAATAAGTCTCCTGTCTAACTTTTAAACTAGTGCTCCAGTATCATAAGAGGGAAAAAAAATGTATAAGCACCTCATGCAAGGCCAAAAATGTACACATAGATGTGTGATCACGCACACACATATAAACAAAGTTAAATTAATCCTAATCCTAAATTAAATCTTCAATCAGTCCAAGACCAATTCAAGATTCAATTCAAGATAGTCAACAGGTAAACAGGAAGAGGAAAAATGTTAATAGTTCAAAATAATATATTGAAAACATTATATATTTCACCCATTTTTATACATGAATAGGCCTACTTCAATTATTTATGTGCCTAAATACAAAACCAAAAAGCCCCACTAAAAAAAAAAGTCTCAGATAATCAGAGTATGGGCAGAGTCCCGCTCATCTGTTCGTCACCTCATGTAAACAAAAGTTTAGTGTAAACATAAACAAAACCAGTGCGGGAACAGCGCGTTGCACATCAGTCAAAAGAAAAGTTAAATATTACTGTACTTGCGCTGTTAAGCCATAGGTAACTCCTGTCTAACTTTTAAACTAGGGCTCCATTATCATAAAAGGGTGGAAAAAATGTTTTTAAAAACAATGTGTAAGCACCTCACAAACTAGTTTAATGTATGCAAGGCCAAAAAATGTATACACATAAATGTGTACCGGTAATCACGCACACACACACAAACAAAGTTAAATTAATCCTAATCTCAAATTAAATCCTCAATCAATCCAGGACTAACCCAAGACTCAGCTCAAGATAGTCAACAGGTAAATGAGAAGAGAAAAAATGTTAATAGTTCAAAATAATATATTGAAAACATTATATATTTCACCCATTTTTATACATGAATACTTCAATTATTTATGTGCCTAAATACAAAACCAAAAAAGCCGCAATAAAAACTAAAAAGTCTCAGATAATGAGAGTATGGGCAGAGTCCTGCTCATCTGTTTGTCACCTCATGTAAAGAAAAGTTTAGTGTAAATAGAAACAAAGCCAGTGCGGGAACAGCGCATTGCTCATCAGTCAAAGGAAAAGTTAAATGTTACTTGCGCTGTGAAGCCTGAGGTAAGGTGTCCATGAACTTCTGCACCTCCTCCACAGAGCCCAGCCACTTTCTGTGTCCATCAGGTAAAGTCACGCGGAGTCGAGCAGGAAAAAGCAGAGCAGGTTTTAGACCCAAAGAATACAGCGCAGCCATCACGTCCTTATATTCCACGCGCTGGTTAAGGACTTCTGGGCTGTAGTCTTCCACGATCCGCACCGGTTTCCCCTGGTATTCAAGTTTACCTCTGCGTCGAGCCTCCCGGATCATGAGCTCCTTCACCTGGACCCGGTGCACTCGCAGGATAACCGGGCGCGGCCGCTGGTCCGAGGTGGGTTTCGGGGCGAGGGTTCGATGGGCCCGGTCCAGTTCGGGTGGAGAAGGAAGCGTGTCACGCCCGTAGATGTCACACAGCAGGTTGGAGAAGAAGTCTGTGGGACGTCCGCTCTCAATAGACTCCGGTAAACCCAGAACACGAATATTCTGCCGTCTGCTTCGACTTTCTAAATCCGCTAATTTAGATTTTAGTCTGGCGTTTTCCTCCTGGAGAGTTGAGCAGGTGTTTTCCACCTCCGACATGCGCTGGCTCAGGTCGT
>JBBPBX010023064.1:20137-31658 GCA_038048925.1 Garcialebias charrua | reverse complement strand
TGTGTGTGTGTGTGTGTGTGTGTGTGTGTGTGTGTGTGTTTGCATGTTTTTGAGGCTGCATCATACATGTGTTTGCTGTGTTTGGCCGTTTGCTGCACGTTTGCACCTGTGGGCCACCATAAAAATTGCTTTAAAAAAAAAGCATCAAAAGTTCAAGAAAAACATTTGAAAAACCTGCAGAAAGTCTACAAAACCCTACAAGACCAAGTCAAAAAGACTTCAAGAAGGTTTGGCTTCTCAGAAGAACAATATAACAATGCGAGAGCTGGTTCAACTTCCTCTGAAAGCATCGACCACAAATTCTGCTGTTTGACGTTTCTTTCGTGCGAATGTTAAATTTGAAATGGTTTAAAATAGAACTGGGCAACGCAAACACATTGAGTGAGGGGGAAAAAGGAAGTTTCTACATACCCTGATGCATGCTCAATAATCCAGGTCGAAAAATCTAAAAAAGCATGTCTGGTCCTCTGGACATTCAAAAAAAACATTCTACAATTTTTTTTTGCTTTGTTTTGTTTTTTTGAATGTCCAGAGGACCAGACTTAGCTTTTTCAGAAGTTTCTATATGTTGGAGGACGTTATTAGTTTTTTTTCTTTTGTTTTATTAACCTTTCAGGCAAAAAAAAAAAACTTCGTTTGAATACACTTTCCTTATATGCCAAAATACTGCCCATAAACTGGCACAGTTAAACAGAGTAATATTACCGGTAAGTATATTTTAAAAATATATAACATAAGCACTTTGGTAACAGCTGCTGTTTTAAATTTGACTTGACTTATTAATTCAGTTTCCCGTCATTTAAAGTTATTATTAGTTTGATCCTGAATTTACTAACAGGGTAGAATGTGGGGTACATTTCAATAAAGCTTTCAGTTAGACCTTGTTGTAGTCACCTTAAGATTTATTATTAACTGCTGTTTTGTTGATTTGTTTTAAGCTGTTTTTTTAAGGTTCTGGTTCTGCCTCAGGGTGCCTTCTCAGTGGGATATGCTCAGAAAACCTCCAGAGGGAGGTGTCCAGGAGGCATCAACCTCAACCGACTCCTTTCGATGAGGAGCGGGGGCCTTTCACCGGTGCTTGAGAACCATAAACCTACACTGAGATGTAAAGCACATTTAAAATCACCTCTCAAAAGAAAGTTGAAACATTTGAAACAAACAAACAAACAAACAACAACAACAACAAAACACTTAGAACCTGAAAAAAGTCATAAAGACATGCAACAAACATCAAAAATATTAAAAATTATTTCAAACACAAACTAGCTCTAAAGAACACATTATTCTTGTTAAACATTTTCTGGAGTTTACGTCACAAACACGATGTGCTCACATATTCCATTTCAGAAAATCGCTCATTTGCATATTTTTTATAATTCATACAAACTTTGACATGATGACAAAGGCATTAAAATATAACCAAACTGTTAAATTCAGCATATATCAACATTTTTAAGTTAAACCATTGAACAAAACACTTTTTTTGTATAGGAGAAGTAGTTTTTTTAATTTTATTATTATTATTATTATTATTTTACTAAAATCCCTCTGTTTTGACCAGCTCAACGACAAACCCAACTGCATCACAGTCACGTTTGGTAAATTTACTCTGGTTATGAGCAATAAAACAGCTGGTGTTGCTGCATCGGCCCAGAAATCATGACTGCAGTCCTGCATGTCATCAGATTTCCTGATGGTTGCAAATTCTGTTGAACAGCTGTGAGCTCATTGTTGTGAAATATTTAGCTCTCCCTCACAATTTAGGCCATTCATCTGTTCATGAAACTGTTGTGCGATTTATATAATTTCATTGCAGTTATAATGATAAGCTTTGTTTTGTCTCATGGCTGCAATATCCTTTCTTACAGACTGGAGCCATGTTGAAATTGTTTCATTCGATCATTTATTTTACAAAAAAATTAAAAAGAATAAAACTTCAAACCTACAGGAGTTGTGGAGGAGGAAAGAACAATCAGGCCTGGAAAAAATACAACAAGTTAAGAATGCATTGAACAATTTTTTACAAATAGAAATGGTTAAATAAAAGATCAAAGACTTGACATGGGGCCCGAAAAACAGATTGTTTCACCTTGTTGGCACTAAAAGACCATTTTGAATATACAGTATCAAACTTAAAAAATAAATAAATAATAAAACGGAAACAATATGTTAGATTGTCGTCAAAGTGTCTAAAGATTCAATTTCAACATAACACCCCCCCCCCCCTGTTCATTCCTCAGGTTTAGAAACGTTTGTGCCTCAAGGATTTTGTAGCTCAGAATTAAACGTCAAGTTAAACAGAAGTTATTCCTCTGACAATGGTTAGATACTGGATTAAACACACACAGACACTCAAAAAATATAATATAATAAAGACCCAGAGAAAGCATGTGAAGCATTTAGACAAGATCATTTTAAAGCTTGCAAGACACTGCAACAAACTGGACAAAAATAAATTAAAGTACAGTATTCCTTGAAGAAATGCATATCACCCGTTGTCTTTCACTCCAAAGTTAAAAACAAAAATATTGCACAATTTCTTAGCAGTCAGAGCATACGTTGGGGATGACTCTCAAACACTACCACAGCAAAGTTTAGCTCAACATCTGCAAAAAATAAATAAAAATGTATTGAATTTTAGACATTTGTGTGTTGACTACGGTATGTTGATCGATTGTGGCAGAAAAGTTCATCAGTTGTAGATGCACAAATTAAAATGACTATGAAGACTGTTCCATGACTTTTGCTCATGCGGTACATTATTTGAATTGCCATCAGCCATCTTTGCGTTGCACTTTTCTTAGACCTGTCTAAAGATTTTGACACTGTGGATCATGACATCTTGTGTCATAAGCTCTCAGAAATTGGTTTCGCAGATCACGCCATTGGTTGGTTCACTAACTGTCTCTCAGTGACAATGTGTTCAACATAATGTGACTTCTTCCAGTTATATAACGGTTAACAACAGTGTACCTCAAGGCTCAGTCTTAAGTCCCACCCTCTTCACAATCTACATAGGTAATAATAATAATAATAATAATAATAATAATAATAATAATAATAATAATAATGAATTCAATTTATAACGCACTTTTCATTAATGAAAATCTCAAAGTGCTACAAAGTGCAACAGTATTAAATGTCAATAAAACAAGTAATAAAACAAGTAAAATCAATCAACTAAGATCAAAGATAGAATCGTGAGGAGGCAGAGTATGCTTGGTTAAAAAGAAAGGTCTTCAAGCCGCTCTTAAAGTCAACCAGTGACTGTGGAGCTCTTAGGCAGTCAGGAAGAGAGTTCCATAGGCGGGGGGCAGCCACACTGAAAGCCCGGTCTCCCATTGTCCTTAATTTGGTTCTCGGAATGTGAAGTAGATGACTGTTCTGTGACCGTAGAGACCGGGTGGATGAGTATGGTGCAAGAATGTCCTTTAGATAATCTGGTGAAGTTCCGTGTAAGCATTGATGTGTAATGAGAGCAGTTTTGTACTGAATTCTGTAGGTGACAGGAAGCCAATGAAGGTTATGGAGAATGGGTGTAATATGTTCAAATTTACGAACTCTCAACAAAATCCTTGCTGCACTGTTTTGAATATATTGAAGCTTCTGAAGGTATTTACCAGGGATTCCAATAAACAGGGAGTTGCAGTAGTCGAGCCTGGAGGAGACAAAAGCATGGACGAGCTTCTCAGCATCGGAAAAAGTTAGGGATGGGCGAAGTCTGGAGATGTTTCGAAGATGGAAGAAGCAAGTTTTAAACAGAAGCTTAATGTGATTTTCAAATGTAAGATGAGAGTCCATTTTTATTCCAAGATTTGTAACAGAGGTGGAGAGGGGGATGTCTTGTCCAGAAAAGGAAATTGTTGTTATAGTAGATGTTTGTACCTGGTGAGGGGTGCCAATCAGTATGGCCTCAGTCTTGGAGCAGTTTAATTGAAGAAAGTTCTGATTCATCCATGCCCTTATTTCCTCCAGGCAGGTAGAGAGGGCAGTGAGTGAAGATGGAGATGACAAGGTGGAAGATGAGGAGGCTCCAGTCCTGATGTAAATGTAATGTAAGTCAGACCATCCTTGATGCATCCTTACATTTCTATGCTGATGACACAGTTGTTTATTGTCGAGCTAAAACAGTTGCTAATGCGTTCCAGCTTTAGCAATCCGCTTGACATCATCCAGTCAGATTTGTTCCAACTCAAACGTGTCCTAAACGCCGACAAAACCAAAGGGATGCTGTTTTCAAACAGGAAGTCTGCCCCAGTAGTTCCTCCTTCGATTTTATCCTATTGAGTTTGTCGATTCCTACAAATATTTGGATATCTTGGTCGATTCGTGTCTCTCTTTTAAGCGCCACGTGAAAAACTTGGTAGGGAAACTGAAAGTTAAATTGGGTTTCTTTATAAGAAGTAGATCCTGTTTAACTCTTTTAGGGAACGCCTTGTAACTGCAACTTAAATTTCCTTCCCTCCATTGACAACGGGGACATTATTTACCTGAATGCCCATGCAAGCCCCTTGCATATGCAGGATGCTGCTTATCATGGTGCGCTAAGATTCATAATTGGCTGTAACTACAGTACCCACCATTGCTCCCTGTATTCACTGGTTAACTGGTGATCATTAACTTCACATAGACACTGGTATATTTTCATATTTAAATCACTTCTTGGTCTGCTGCCTTCATAAAACTCCTCCTACATGTCTCTGCATGAGTGCAGCTACAGCATGCGCTCTCAGGACATTATCACATGCAGTGTCCCCTCAGTGCAAAAGGGCCTTCTCCTACTTCGCTCCTGTTTCTTGGAATATCTTGCAAAAAGATCTGAAGCTCTCGACCTTGACCTCTTTAAGTAGCTTTAAACATCTGTTAAGTTCCTGGCAAGAACCAATGCAGACATGTTCCTGTTTTTAGTTTTCTACACCGCTTTACAATCTAGCTGTTTTTTTTAAACCATTTCCTTTTATTTGTTCTTCTCAATTTGTATGCTTTTTATGATTGTCTACTGTTGTCTTTGTTGTCTACTGTTGTTATCACTCTTTGTTAAAATCAGGTTTCTCTTGTCATTGAGTCCCCGTGACACAACGAGACTAACCTGTATAAATAAAGGTTGAATGAACACAAAAGAATGACCTGTTCTTCTGTGGCAGCCCAATCATCTATTTGCCTTTTGCGCCATCTAGTGTCCAAATAGGTGAAGTGCCGAGATTTTTTACCTTTTAAATGCCAGGGATTTTTTCCAAGTCTTTTACGATAATAATATAATAATTATCCACAAAGGGAAAACAAACTCAACTGTTTTGGCCATAAAGCACTAAAAGGCTTTATTTGCTTGTTTGCGTGCAAGAAAATAAAGCCAAATACTTTAAATGAGTAAATAAATACAAAACGAAGGACAACAGTGCTCGTTGCCAAAGTTGTTGCTGCGCATGCGCAGTTCCCTCCCACTCCAGTGTACTTTCAGTTTGTGCTGACGGTGAGCTATCGTTAGCTTTTCTCTCCAAGCTAGAGCAGAAAATATAAAATATAAGCCATGGTTACTGAGTAGTGGTACTTTTTAGACGGTTCGGTGTTCGTACTCGAACACTAACTGAGAGAACAAGCGACAATGATTTAACGAACAGTACGCTGTCATTTGTTGACTCTTCAGGACAGGCAGGTGAGCTGACTTAATTATTACTTTTGGTAAGTTTTATTTAGTCCAGATGTCTTTGAGGTTGATTTTTTTTAACCAAGTGACAGTATGTGAGTCCTGGAACAACAGGTGATTAAAGCAGAGGAAAGTGGACATAAGTTCAAGTAGTTTGGGATGAAATAGAGCGTTTAAAGCACTTGTGTGTGGATTACAGTATTTAACATTTTTAGCAACAATGGGGAAAAAAAAGAAGCTGTTGCAAAAAGCAAATTAAATAAAATATATGATCAAACTCATGTGAAACGTCATTCTTGAATGCATGAATATTAGGGGCGCACCGATAAATCGAGGTCGATAAATCGAGGCCAATAAATTGAGGGCGATAAATCGGCCGGCCGATTTATCGCCCTCAATTTATCGGCCTTGATTTATCGGCCTTGATTCATCAGCCCTATTTCCTTAATTTTGTGAAATCCTAAATCGGACGATTCTTGCATAAGAAACCGATTTTACCGTTTTAAAAAAAAAATAGTTTTAACAACAATTTGTCTGAACTTCATTTATATTTCAGAGCACCATACCATCGTGGCCAGTTAAAACGAGTTTGTATTGTTTCTCAGATATTGTTCAACGGTATGTTTTATGTGTCGCTTATAAAACAAAATCAGTATCGGCCAAAATCGGAATCAGCAGGTCAGACTTTTTAGAAATCGGGGATTGGTGATCAGCCAGAAAACTGCAATCGGTGCACCCGTATATCTGTTTATGATAGAAAATCTTTTATTTTCCAGCTGAGGTCCTTGCACATGATGGATCGAGCTGCACCTAAACAGAGTCAACTGTGTGGCTCTTGGGAAATGAAGGAAAAGCTTGGGATGGGAGGCTTCGGCCAGGTCTACCTGTACCAGCACCTTGTAAGTATTGTCATTTTATTCTGCACCTCCTAGAAGACCGTGAACCTGGGGTTCAGATGTGTGTCGTTTTCATTTGCGGAGCAGGAGTCCAGCGAGAAGATTGCTGTGAAACTTTGCCGCCTGGAGCTGAGCAGCAAGAACAGAGACTGGTGGAGCAGAGAGATCCAGATCATGAGAAAGTGAGGGTTATATTCAAATATTGAATAAAGCCTACGCATAATTTTCAGTACACGTTAAGTGTTTTAATCCTTTTTTTTTTTTACAGGCTGAACCATGTGAATATTGTTAAAGCCAGAGAAGTTCCAGACGAGTTAAACTCAATTGCTTTGAATGACCTGCCACTGCTGGCCATGGAGTACTGCTCCAAAGGAGACCTACGCAAGGTACCAAATTAATATTAGATGAACAAAATAACTCTAAATAACACTTCATGCTTTTTGTTTAGGTGCTGAATAAACCTGAAAATTGCTGTGGACTAAAAGAAAGTGAAGTCCTCTTGCTGCTCAGTGATATGGGTAATGTTTTCACCTGCTTTTACTTTAATAGATAGAAACTCTCTTAAATTACACAATGACGTGTGGATCTTCTTTAATATGTGCAGGTTCTGGTGTCCAGTATCTTCATGACAATAAAATCATTCACAGAGACCTAAAGCCAGAGAATATAGTCCTGCAAGAGATTGATGGAAAGGTGTACAGTATAAATTCACATAGTTTGTGTAATTTACAATATCATACTTGTTTATTGGTTTTTCTGGATTTTAATGTCAGTTATTAGTAATGCATGTTTTTTTTTTCCTTCAAGATTGTCCATAAAGTCATAGACCTGGGCTATGCAAAAGATCTGGATCAAGGCAGTCTTTGTACATCCTTCGTTGGAACTCTTCAGTATTTGGTAACCAAGTGTTGCATCAGCGATGCAGTTCTCTTCATGCAGTTTTTGGTTTTCGGTAAGTTCGGAGTCATGCTTTATTATTGAAAATCTTTCTGGCAGGCTCCAGAGCTGTTCGAGAGTAAACCGTACACTGTAAGTGTGGACTACTGGAGCTTTGGGACGGTCATTTTTGAATGCATTTGTGGCTTTCGGCCATTTCTCCATAACATGCAGCCAGTACAGTGGTGAGTCAATCCGTTTACATACTGACCTACACGTTAAGACTGTTTCAGGTTACCATTAGGTTAAGTTCAAGTTGTGTTTATTTGTCATACGCAAGGTTAACACAAGGTTAACGGTACAATGAAATGCTTAGGATGAGAAGAACCGATGTGACTCGCTAAAATTTTTTTTTATCAAAGAACAAACAAACAAGAAATGCTAAAGCATGTAATATGGGTACAAAAATAAAAGTACCATAAAGTGAAAAAGTAATTATAATACAGGTAGTCCTCGACTTACGACGTTGAACGTTGATCCGTTCTTACGCGTCGTCGTAAACCGATTTTCGACGTAAGTCGGAATACAGTATACGTACATACTGCACCATATACATGTACAGTACGGTATTACCAAACACTTAGCCTATCCTGACACAGTACCCTACATAATTATCAAAAAACACATATGTTTGGGAGCCATAATGAAGGGATAAAAGAGCTTATGGCCTACTGGGATGCTGGTGACGCCGTCCTCCTCGGCCCATTCGCCATATTCCTATTCCGTTCATGACATAAAACCGCTGTCCGTCCTTCCGTATTCCGTTTACGACGTAAAACCGCCGTTCATCCGCCGTATTCCGTTTACTACGTTAAACCGCGTTCACAGTACAGTACTGTACAGTGCAGTATTCTTCCGCCGCTGCGTTACAACGTTTATGACGTAAAACTGCGTGGCTCAAAATTAGGCTTTTCATGGTAAATGAGAAATGCGTCGTAACCACGCAACGTCGAAACTCGAGACCGTCGTAACCCGAGGACTACCTGTATTTCAGAGTCAGAGAGTCTTTATTGTCATTTGCACCGCATGTGGTACATGTGATGAAAACGAGATTATGTACACAGGGTCCCAGTTACAACCAACAACAAATGCAAGAGAAAAACAGTAATAACATCTAGGATTAACTAAGAAAAACATCAACTTACAAGGTCCTAAAGAGATAACCCATAACTAATTATGATCATCCTCATGTTTTTTTTAAGCTTTTAGCTCAGTTTTAGTTGATTCAGCAATAAAGTCAATAGAAAACACACACAAAGTGATGTAAACAACAAAAAAACCTGACAAAGGCATTTATTGTCAGCCTTTTATTTTTGGAGGAGGGTTCGATGAGCTGTTTTCACCTTAACCATATTTCTCGTTTTGTAGGACAAGCAAAGTCAAGAACAAAGGACCTAAAGACATCATGGCGGTAGAGGACATGAATGGAGAAGTTCGATTCTCAACACACCTGCCGTACCCCAACAATCTCAGCAGGTAACATTAGTCAAAGTCAAAGTCAACTTTATTGTCAGAACTGCAATATGTACAGGACATACACAGGACCGAAATTGCGTTTCTCTCAGTCCCTCGGTGCAACAGTAACCATCTAAACACTAAACACTAAAACATTTAATACACATAAGCATAAAATAGTAAAAAAGTGTAACACTGTCCTGAGTTTTTTCATAATAGTATAAAAGTATGAAAATTTACACCAACACTGAAACACCAAACACCCCTAAAACACCAAACACCCAATGAACATAAGCATAAAATGAAATAATAAAAGTGTAATACTGTCCTGAGTTTTTGCATAGTAGTATAAAAAGTATAAAAAGTATATCTATAAAATAAACTGAAGGTTCTAGCATTGACATTTGCAAAGAGTGGCACAGCAGCATATAAGTTAATGTACACAGTATATGTATGAGGTAGTTGATGTTGGTATAGAGGCAAAGTGGCATATGCAGTGAGGCACATAAGGCACATTTGGCATCCTTAGATAAGGCTAGTCAGAGAATGCTGTATATGTATCTGCAGTAGTGTAGATAAAAGTAGTGTAAATGTAAACAGTAGTAATAAATGTAAAGCAGTAGTAATAAATGTAAACAGTATTAATAAATGTAAACAGTGAATGTAAACAGTAGTATGACTATAGGCAGTAATGTAATACAAACATTAGTGCAAATATGAGAAGTAGTGCAAACTGAATGAACACATGACCGAGAGTTTAGTGAATAACCCGTTTGATGACACAGAGTCCAGTGTTAAAAACTTTGTGTTGAGTGGTAATGTGTGAGAAAGTTTTTTGTGTTAAGGCAGTTCAAATGGGAGGGGAGGCAGAGCAGGCAGAGTGTTTAGCATTCTGACTGCCTGATGAACAGAGCTGTCTCTCAGTCTGCTGGTACGAGCCTGGAGACTCCTCAGTCTCCTCCCTGATGGCAGCAGTCTAAAGCGGCTGTGTAGTGGGTGTGTGGGATCACCTGCCATGCGGTGGGCTTTCCGAGTGAGGCGTTTGCTGTGTAAGTCCTGCAGTGAGGGCAAGGAGGTGCCGACGATCTTCTCAGCTGCTTTCACGATGCGCTGGAGGCTCTTGCGGCAGGATGCAGTGCATGCACCAAACCACACAGTGATGCAGCTGGTCAGGACACTTTCTATGGCACCTCTGTAGAAGGTGCACATGATGGAGGTTGAAGCTCCAGCCCTTTTCAGCTTGCGGAGAAAGTAGAGGCGCTGGTGAGCCTTCTTGGCCAGTGCTGCAGTGTTCCTGCTCCAGGACAGGTCCTTTGAGACGTGCACTCCCAGGAACTTGGTGCTGTCCACTCTCTCCACTGCGGTGCTGTTGATGGTCAGAGGGGCATGTTGTGCATCCCTCTTCCTGAAGTCCACGACAATCTCCTTTGTCTTCTCCACGTTGAGAGTGAGATTGTTTAGGACGTCTTGTCAAAAATAAAAAATAAAGTCCTGCCACTCTGAGTGGTTTTGGAGCTAAGGAGGGTTACTCTCCTAAGAAACTAGTGCGTCACCTGTTTGTGTGTGGTTGTGCATGTTCAGGGTGCTGCTGGAACCAGTCGAGTCCATTCTTCAGATGGTGTTGCTGTGGGATCCTGCAGCCCGTGGTGGAGGGCTCGATCCCGAAACAAACAAGCCATACTTCTACACCACTCTGCAGAATATTCTCAGCATGAAGGTTAATCACTCAAACCTTATTTTTGTCACTGAACACAAGAAGCCAGAATGCAAAGCAAACCTCTCATTCCGCACCTGCTTTTTATTTTTATTTCCTAGGTTATGCATGTTTTGGACATGACGTCAGCCCAGCTGCACTCATTGGTTTTGGGTGGTGAGGAAAGTTTGCTCTCCCTGCAGCTTCGTCTGGAGACACACACCCAGGCACGCATCCCCCCACTGAGCCAGGAGCTGCTGCTGGAGACAGGAATGTCTCTTGACCCGAGGTGGCCGCCGGCTCAATGTCTTCCAGAAAGTTTGGTATGTGGAAAAACAGACAATAAGCTAAGTTAACTAATGTCAAATAGTCAGTCAGTTTTATTTATATAGTGCCTGCCTTTGAAGATAAAAAAACACAAGGTGCTTCACATCAGAATCACATAAAAACAACAAAGATTTCAAGGTAATATAAGAATTAAAATTATACAATGGGCTACAGTATAAAAGATTATTTAAAAAAAGGCTGATCAAACGTCAGCTTAATTCAGCTTTCCTTAAATAAAATGCATTTGAGAGGGAAAGAGACCCTGAGTGTCCAGACAACGACTCCAAAGGATATGTCCCCTTCAGTTTTTAATCTTGATTTTACGGTGGCCCTAAGGTGTAAATGAACTACGTTACATTAAAAAAAAATGGAATTGCATTTGAAAAAACACAACAAAAACACAACAACATTTGTAAAAACTAAATTACATTAAGCCAAAGCGGAAGTGGCCTGAATCACATTAGAAAAAACGGAATTACGTGTCATTTGGTTTTTTTCAAATGTAATTCCGTTTTTTTTTCTAATGTAATTCCGTTTTTCCAATTGTCATTCTGTTTTTTTTTTTTTTTT
>JBBPBX010023063.1:0-28441 GCA_038048925.1 Garcialebias charrua | reverse complement strand
CGTGGCGTAGTGGTAAGGGCAGTCGTCTCCCGATCGGAAAGTTGGCGGTTCGACTCCCGGGACCCGCACCATGTGTCGTTGTGTCCTTGGGCAAGACACTTAACCCTGAGTTGCTCCCGGTAGGACTGGAAAGCACCTTGCATGGTAGTCTGCCGCCACCGGTTTATGAATGTGTGTAGCATTCAATATATGTGTAGCACTTTGAGATTTTCAGTAATGAAAAGTGCGTTATAAATTGAATTAATTATTATTATTATTATTTATAAAAGAGTTTAATTTATCATAACTGCTCTTACGTCACCAAGCAGGGGACTAAGATACAGTATTGTTTTTAAAATGTTGTGTATTAGCTGTCCACAAAAAAAAAAAACACAAGGGTGGTGTTTCAAGGTTCAGGAGTCGCACTAGAACCCAGCATTACCAAAATAGTAAGGGTCATGAGGGGTTTTGCTGGCTTAGTTCCCATGACCGTGTGAAATATAACAGAGGGTGTTTGTGTTACTTACTTGTTGTACACGTCCATCTTGTCTTCTGTGTCGATGGACAGAGACCTGCCAAAATAAAGTCAGGATTAGAAACACATCTGAACTCAGCCTGTAACGACATTTAGAGTTAATGAAGCCAGAACTCAAGTGATTTCAAATTCAATATAATCTGTGTCTGCTAATAAGAGATACCATGCCGGGTCATTAGTTGGCGCTGCGAATTTTGTAGCTTCACCTAATGCGCATGCGTGTTTCCTGCTTTCTTCTGGGCTAAAAGTTCAGCTAACAACAACTTAACAACAAGTTAAAGCTGGAATTTTGGACAAGAGTCGACATATTTGACGCCAAGCGGGACCCGCTTCAACTAACAAGCTCCACACCAGACGCTGAGTGGACCAGAACAGTCGACGAGGATGATATCGGACTTTAATAATAATAATACTTTATTTATAGAGCCCTTTAAAACAACCACAGCTGCAACAAAGTGCTGTACATAAAATCAAGAACATTTAAACACATAAAAATACAACAGTTGTTAAATCATCTTTAGTCCATGATAATCAGCTGATTTACAGCAGGTAAATCAACGTTCTTAATAATGTTTCTTTGTGTTTACTTAGATCACACAACAACCAACTGAGTTTTTATATTTTTCCTGCGAGGTCGAGAAGCTGTCCTTCCAACAGACGGACCGGTTCGGATGGGACTAGAATGAAAACAGCAGAATCCAGTTCACAACAGTTCGGTTAACGTGTTTTTAAAAGTGTTCAATTTAATTCTCAGTGTTTGTGTGACATACAGTTTGTGGTGTTGAATAAATAAATACAAAATAAACCTGGTGTCTTCATTTTCAACTTTAACAACACGCAACATGTTACGCATCGTTTAAATGATGTAACGAGTCCAGACAGCTTCATTTAGCTCAGATAACTTTATATATCTCCCACGCTAACATAAATACTGTTTATTATTGTCAACCTGTTATTATTTAGCACATTTAGTATGTTATAGTGCAGCGTGACATGTGAAATATCTGCCTGCCTCGTTCAATAAACAGTGATATTAGAACTGGATCAGACTGTGTCTCTTCCAACACAGATGCAGCTACATTCAGGTGTAGATTAATTAAATATGAGACTCAAAATATATTCCATCAGTCGTGTCCGTCGCCATTGTTGATAGAAATGCCGTCTGTCCGCGTGTGCGTATGTGGGTCAACAAAGGCTCAGCGGGAGATGTTTATGTTATCAACGGGGGGTCAGCGAAAAACCACTCTGGAGGGTGGATTCAGAAACCTTCGGATTCAAAGAGGGGGGCCAGTGGTGTCGTAAACGATCGGCAGAACCGAAGAGAGAAAGGTGCAGTTTCACTCAAAATACGCGCCGTGTAAACGGCCCCTGGATGTCACCAACAAACTGGTTGACCCACAATGAGAATAAGAATAATAAGAATAATAAGAATAATAATAATAATAATAATATAATAAAAAGTGCCATTTATAAGACTGAGTTTGTTGCAGCTCCTCAGACTGAATAAGTATTTTATCTAAAAGGTTGCCGACAGCCGAGAGAAGTTCTCACCTGAGGAGCTTTATGAATTCAAAGAATGGAGAGTGTGGGGATATTGAGTTATAGGTTGAGGTGTTCTGTAATGGGCCTTTTCCATAGCTCCTCTTCAGCACGACTCGACAGTTTCCCTGAAGATCACTAATAACAGTTAATCTGTTTTAACTGTGCTCTATAAATAAAAGATGACTTGATCACAGCCCTCCTGGCACTAGATGACTTGATCACAGCCCTCCTGGCACTGAACACTAACAGTTTATTTTGTAAAAGCAAACCCAAAGTTCCCTTAAGTCTTAAAACCAGGTCTCTCTTGCAAATGAGTCCTCGAGGCTCAACGGAATTACTGTCTAAATAAAGGTTGAATGAAAAAAAAAAAACATATTTCGTTCTGTCACGTTATAAAATCCGGTAAATAAATCCCAATTAAAAACCTACCACCAACTGTCAGTCTTCGTGACAGCTACGAAAAAATCCTTGAGTTAGCATTAGAGCTAATTAGCTCTAATGCTAACTCAAGGATTTTAAGGAGCCATTAAAGTTGGTTTACTTACTTCTCTAGCCTCTCTGACACCTCCGAAACATCGTCCATGTAGTCTGCCATGTTTCCTCCGAGTCCTCACTAAACGAATTGAAAGAATCTGAAGCTACTAGCTAGTACACCGCCGCTACTTGCCGGTAGTAATCAGGGTTTATCTCCACCGCCATTTTATTACAACAAATCAGAGCGCACGCTGCGTCAACGTCTTACGGCACGTTGTCCAATCACAGAAGAGACTGGATGACAAATGGGCGGGACTAGAGTTAAATGAGCCAATGAGGTGGAAATTAATTTTTTTAAAGGATTATGTTTTAAAGCGTCGCGTGACGTCACAATGATTTTCAACAAGCAGAACCTAAAAAGTTGAAGAAGATTTATTGTATTGATTTATTATTTACTGTATTGAACGCCTTTTTTGATTTTATCATGTCCTGGACGACTGAGAATCTTCACCAGCATATTGAAGAAGATTTGTTTATAAAATACTGAATGTCGATTTATCTGCCTTTTTCCTTCTTCTCTGGATCCTGCTGGACACAAAACAATAAAAACCAAGACATTTATTACTGAAATTAAATTCAGTTTATTTAAGAGGGAATGAATGATGAGGAAAGAGGGCGAGAAGTTCAGATCATCTCTTCCATCAGTCATGATGGGCAATGTGAGACCGATGGGAAACAAGTTGGATGAACTTCAAGCACTTCAAACCAATTTTACCAAACAAATTGTAACCCTGAATTGTGCAGATTTTTGATCCTTCCTTTTATTTTTAAAGGGGCGGCCGTGGCGTAGTGGTAATGGCAGTTGTCCCCCAATCAAGAAGGTTGGAGGTTCAAATCCCGGTTCCCTCATGTGTCGTTGTGTCCCTGGGCAAGACACTTAACCCCGAGTTGCTCCCAGTAGGACTGGAAAGCGCCTTGCATGGCAGTCTGCCACTACCAGTGTATGAATGGGTGGATGGTTGGTATTGTATTGTGCTTTGGGGCCACTCATAGGGGGCTGGAAAGTGCTATATAAAAAAGCTCCATTTACCATTTTTAGAGAAAAATTGTATCCCACTTTAAAATAAAAAAGCATAAATTTAAATATTATATATAATATGGGCTGTTAGGTCCCTGTACGACCGGTGTCAGAGCTTGGTCCGCATTGCCGGCAGTAAGTCAGGCTCGTTTCCGGTGAGAGTTGGACTCCGCCAAGGTTGCCCTTTGTCACCGATTCTGTTTATAACTTTTATGGACAGAATTTCTAGGCGCAGCCAAGGTGTTGAGAGGATCCGTTTTGGTGGCCTTAGAATCGCTTCTCTGTTTTTTGCAGATGATGTGGTCCTATTGGCTTCATCAGCTCGTGATCTACAGCTTTCGCTGGAGCGGTTTGCAGCTGAATGTGATGCGGCCGGGATGAGGATCAGTTCCTCCAAATCCGAGGCCATGGTCTTGAGCCGGAAAAGGGTAGCATGCCCTCTCCGGGTCGGGGAGGAGGTCCTGCCCCAAGTGGAGGAGTTTAAGTATCTCGGGATCTTGTTCACGAATGAGGGAAAACTGGAGCGTGAGATCGATAGGCGGATAGGTGCAGCGTCCGCAGTGAAGCGGGCGCTGTACCGGTCTGTCGTGGTGAAGAGAGAGCTGAGTCAAAAGGCAAAGCTCTCAATTTACCGATCGATCTACGTTCCCACCCTCATCTATGGTCATGAGCTTTGGGTTATGACCGAAAGAACAAGATCTCGGATACAAGCGGCTGAAATGAGTTTTCTCCGCAGGGTGGCTGGACTCTCCCTTAGAGATAGGGTGAGAAGCTCAGTCATCCGGGAGGGACTCGGAGTAGAGCCGCTGCTTCTCCACATCGAGAGGAGCCAGTTGAGGTGGCTCGGGCATCTGGTTAGGATGCCTCCTGGACGCCTCCCTGGTGAGGTGTTCCGGGCATGTCCCACCGGGAGGAGACCCAGAGGAAGACCCAGGACACGCTGGAGGGACTATGTTTCTCGGCTGGCCTGGGAACGCCTTGGGATTCCTCCAGAGGAGCTGCTTCAAGTGGCTGGGGAGAGGGAAGTCTGGGCCTCCCTACTTAGGCTGCTACCCCCGCGACCCGACCTCGGATAAGCGGAAGAAAATGGATGGATGGATGGAAATTTAAATATTATCTTTATTTGTCTAAATATTAGGCAAATTTGTTAGATATGTCAATGAGACTTAAATTTTTAATTTTAAAACATTTGTATTTACTTTAACTTTAATTAGGTCCATATACAGTATCTATATTCATTCATTTATTTAGGTATGATGAATATAGGGTTCAAAATTGTATTTATGGTGTAGCTCATTTTTCTCCCAAGGAACATGTTTGTGTAGTAAAGTTACTATGAGGTTATGAGAGCATAAAAAACATCTTTAAAAAAAAAAAAAAAGGTTCAAGGATTTTTAGATTTTGTCTGAAAAAGTCATGTTTAATGACTGCACGAACATGAATTAATGAATAAAAACAGACAAAAGATATATGGTCTATTGTAAACAATTTTGTATTCAGTCCTTCTTAATAAATACTCAGCCTTCTGTTTTGTTTCAGAGATTTAAATAAATGAAGGGAAAAAAGCTCTATTAACCAGAAACTTAATCAAGAACAGAGTCCAGATCAGAATCTTTACAGTCATTCACAAAATGTAAACAAAATTATATGCAGTTCCAATCAGTGCAAAGAGAACAATCCAACTATCTTACAAATATTTTGTTTTTTTGATCATCTACACTGAGTGACACCAGAAACCAGAGACCAGTCACTTCACTATTTTATCATTGTTCATCTAAACAGGGCACCCTGTCAACAACCAAGCATCCTGCCTATAAACCCCCACCCCAGTGCATATATGTACAATGTTTTATTAAATTATCTTGAATGGATCAAACGTTACAGTTAACAGAGAACTTGAAGACGTACGTATGTAGGGACAGAAACTATACCATAATACTGTATGTCCGTCTTTCGACAGGCTTATACCCAGTACTAATAAAAACCAAACCATCGCTGGTACAAAAACCTATATCAGTTATACTATAAAAACATTATCTTGTGTTGATAAACTTGTGATATTCTTCAGAACAGAATACTAAAATGTTTTTATTACATACATGTACACATAATTTACATCTGGATCCGTACACAACTTGTAAATACTTTCTAGTGGTTTAGGCTGCAGAATAAGTTTAACCAGAAAACACTAATGTCAACCATTTCTGTAAGCTTCAGATGACGAGAGTATTGTGAGATTAACAATACAGGTAACCCCCGACCTACGACCCCATCGACCTGCGAACCACGGGACCTACGAACATATCATATTTAATAAAAATATGAATTAAAAAAAAAAAAAAAAAATTTTTTTTTTTTTTTTTTTTTGTGTTTAAATGTTCTTAATTTCATGTGTACATCACTTTGTTGCAGCTCTGGTTGTTTTAAAGGCTTTATAAATAATAATTATGATAAAAAAGATCATTTCTGATCATTTTTGAGCAATTTTTGAGCAATCTTGGGCAACAGGAAGTAGGTCTTCAGTTTACACGGTCACAAATTAATGTAGAACACCGGACGCTATTTTAGGTTCAGTCACTGGGGTCTCCGGTCACAAATTAATGTAGAACACCGGACGCCATCTTAGGTTAGCTGCCGAGAGCCGGACGAAGACTGGTGACCAGGATGGCTTCATATGGATTAATTACTAGCTGGAAACGTCTCTGTGAACTTTGTGGATGTCTCAGGCAGCAGCGGATTTATCGCCGATCGTGCCAGGCCGCCGTGCGAACACCTCCGGCCGGCCTGGCTACACCTCCGGCCTGGCTAGCTCCAGAGCTAACACTGGAGCTAACACGGGAGCCGGCCTTTTGAACACTGGTGACCAGGATCGCATCATATGGATTAATTACTAGCTGGAATAGCTCTGTGGACGTCTCAGGCTGGAGCAGCGGCTGGAGCAGCAGCTGCAGATTGATCGCGCCGCCGCTCCAACACTAGCTCATGGCTTGGCTAGCAGAAGCTAGCCAGCTAGCTAACACAGGTCTGGAGCAGCTGCGGTGGCTTGCCGGCCCCCGCGCTGCTTGGCCCGAAAACAATCAACGCATGGCAACCTATGTCGGCTTTGACCATCTCAAAGTAAGAAAATATATTTTTATTTATTCTGTAAATGTGAATAGCAATGTTTAACATTACAGTACACTACTTTACATGCTTAAATGTGTGCGCGCGCTCCGTTAGCATGATAAATAAAGGTTGAATGAATGAATGAATGAATAATTTTTTTTTTTTAAATATAATTTTCACCCCCTACCTACGAACGGATCGAGCTGCGAACGGTTCTTAGGTCCCAAACTCGTTCGTAGGTCGGGGGTTCCCTGTACATGCTTGACAAGGTCATTGTAAAGGACTGAAGGGATCTCTGTGGATTCCTTTTGGAAATGCTGCACCTCAGGCTGGTTGTACCAGTGTACCTTGTAGTCGTTTTCGCACTGCACGGCCCTCCCCAGCCCGGCTCGTCCCTGGTTGGCCCAGAGCCCGGCCTGGACCGCCCCCGCTCATTACGCATTGTCCGGAGAGCCACCTTGAAGTGGGTGGGGCGTTCTCTTGAAGTGGGTGGGGTGTTCTCTTGACGTGGGTGGGGTGTTCTCTTGACGTGGGTGGAGTGTTCTTGTGTGCGCGCTTACAGTGTTTTAAGAGAGGACACTCTGCTAAAACATATTTGTTAGCTGAATATACATGTATATACAGTATTAGCGTTTCTGAGTTAAATTTTTGTTAACTGATTACAAATCAGCTTATGTTAGGACGTAAATAACACGAAGCGCGCACCCATACAGAGCATTTCCGCCTTTCAGCGCGAGCTGAATGTCATTAAAATATAACTAATATTCTCTAACTCTTGCGCGCAGCCAGGGTTTTAAAATATAACTAATAATCTCTAACTTTTATACGTAACCAGAATGTTACGAGGGGTGATTCCTTTATAGGTAAAGTGGACTCCTGAAAAACCCAATACTGTACGCTGTCGTGGCTGAGAGGAAGTACGCTCGGCTTTCCACTCTACATTTCATCTTGACTCGTACGGGTTCGAATCTCACCTGGTACAAGTTATTTTACGTTTGTCTTTTATTGGATTAAAAAAAGAAGGAGTTTGTGTTAACCACAGGCATAACACAAACTCCTTTTTTTTTTCCTTTCTGTCTATAAATGTCTGTAGAAGGAGGTGGGGACTGGGCTGCTCAGACCAGCTCGTCTCAGCCGTCTGAGGAAGTAGAGTCTCTGATGACCTTTCTTGATCAGGCTGGTGGTGTTGTTGCTCCAGCTGAGGTTATCATTCATGTGTACACCCAAGTATTTGTAGCTGGAGACCACTTCCACTGCAGACCCACCTATTTTCAGTGGGGCATGGGTGCGTTTGTTCCTTCTGAAGTCCACAATAGACAGGAGGTGGAACACCTGGAGAGCTGGTGCAAAGAGAATAATCTTCACATGAATGTGAAGAAGACAAAGGAGATGATTGTGGACTTCAGAAGGAACAAACACACCCGCCCCACTGAAAATAGGTGGGTCTGCAGTGGAAGTGGTCTCCAGCTACAAATACTTGGGTGTACACATGAATGATAACCTCAGCTGGAGCAACAACACCACCAGCCTGATCAAGAAAGGTCATCAGAGACTCTACTTCCTCAGACGGCTGAGACGTGCTGGTCTGAGCAGCCCAGTTCTCACCTCGTTCTACAGGTGTGCAGTGGAGAGCGTCCTGTGCTCCAGCATCAACGTGTGGCATGGAGGCTGCACAGTTGAAGAGAGGAAAGCTCTGCAGAGAGTGGTGAAGGCTGCACAGAAGTCTGTTGGAGTCAGTCTCCCCACCATCACAGACATTTACACCTCCAGATGCAGGAAAAGAGCCACCTGCATCATGAAAGACCTCACTCATCCAGCACACTCACTCTTTGCCCCACTCCCCTCAGGACGGAGGTTGAGGAGCATCAAGTGTAGAACCACTAGACTGAGGAACAGCTTCTACCCTGAGGCTGTTAGACTCATGAATAAATAAAAATAAAATAAAAAATAAACACTGCAAAATATCACATCATACTGATGCTGATCTGTTTTCTTGTTGCTGTGTTCATCTGTGTTCATCTGTGTTCATCTGTGACCATCTGCTCATACAAACTCATGTTCGTGCTGCTGTTTATAATGATGTTTTTCTATTACATTAGTGCTTAGTGTATTTCTAGTTGATGTTCCTCCATAGTCAGATCCTAGATGTTATTAATGTTTTTCCTCTCACTTTTTGATGTAGGATGTAACTGGGACCCTGTGTACATAATCTCGTTTTCATCACATGTACCACATGCGGTGCAAATGACAATAAAGACTCTCTGACTCTGACTCTAACAAAAGTGCAAATGTATTCTACTGAGCTAACAGTCCACTTTTTAGCTTTGTTTGTCTGCTCACATTTGGCCTTGCAAGCTATCATACTTGTCTTTGTGACGGGATTCATAGTGTCGCCGCAGATTGTATTATTTGAATACCGCCACCGCCTCTTGACAGATGACACAGACAGCCTTTTCTTTGCATTGAACAAAAAAATAATCCTTTGTCCACTGCAGCTTAAATGCCCTGCATTCTGAATCAAAATTTCTCTTACCTAATCTTTTTGCCATTATTCCATTCTGTCTTTGACAGGGGCGGGTTTAGGATTTTTTTCTGGGGGTTGCCAGATAGGGGCACAGACCGCAGAAGGGTGGAACACAATAAATCAAATGTGGAACAATAGTTCAAAATAGTTCATAACTAAGGAACATTTTATTGCAAAAGTCCAACTTTATTATCAAATACAAATACACACATGAAAAAAAAATCTAAATGCTCTATGGTATTGTTCTGGGGGCCGGACCAAATGTGGAGGCGGGCCGTATCCAGCCCGCGGGCCGTAGTTTGGGGACCACTGTCTTAGATGTTCCCATATCCAAACTGAAGTCCAGAGGTGATCGGGCTTTTGCGGTTGCTGCTCCAAAGCTGTGGAACAGTTTACCCGAGAATCTAAAGACCGCTCAGACTGTTGAGACTTTTAAATCTTTGCTCAAGACTCATCTGTTTTACTTGGCAGTTGATCCTCGCAGAGTCTGAGAACAAATTTTGAGCAGATTTTATTGTTGTTGTGTATTTACTGTTGTTTATTATGTTTCAGTGGCACTAGATGCATTTTACTCTATTTTTTAACTGTATAGCACTTTGGTCGGCTTCGGTTGTTTTTATGTGCTATATAAATAAAATTGACATTGACATTGACAAGTGCCTCTTCTCCCTGTTCAGATCTGCTCCTGCCCCACCCACTCCCACCTGTTCCCAGGTGTCTTCATGCCAGGTGTGGTCATTATGTTCTTCAGTCCGAGTCCAAATGTTGCAGCAGTCTCTGTTTCTCCTTCGGTGGATCGTTTTACATTTATGCATATCGTAGATCTCCATGTCTGTTTGTGCTGTTCCCTTTATCCTGTAGGTTTTATAAGAAATAAAAACATGCAAACTCCGGAAAAAAAATAAAAAATAAAACAAGAGATTATAAACAGACTGATTTCCTTTAGACGTTGCGCAAATCTTTGGAGTACCGGTAGCTTTGTTCAAATTTATTTTTTTTAATATTCATGGGGAAAAGATTTAATGGAATATTGTGTATTTGCTGTGAATAGCTAATTTCATAAATGCTGACATTTCTTTCAAGTTCTCAGAAATTAGTCATAAACTCAGTTTCACACTTTACGGGAGGGTTTAGTCAGGACTGTGAGTTAGGGTCATGGCCTGTCATGTTCTGAATTTCTTTTGGTTTTTGTGTTGAGTCAGAGACGTTCCCAGAATTTACACTTGTTTTCTTTCCAAAGTTCATGGAAGAGTCTCATGTTCACACCTGTTAGCTGTTGTTTCTGTCTTGTTTTGAAGGCTTGGACAACAGTCTGTTCTGGTATTAAAGTTAAAGTCCTGATGCAGAACATGTCTCCTGCTCACCTGCGTTTGGGTCCATTTTACCACCCATCCTATGACACAAGGACAAAAAATATATATACCCCACATGGCATCTGACAATAAATTATACAATGTGTTAATAATTATTAATTAAACTTTTTTCCTGTCAAAACGAAGAAGCTGATTACATAAGTGTGCATAGTGAAGTTTTAGTGAATACTTATTTGTGCTGTTGTTAAACAAAAACGCAACACATTATTGTGGAGGGAAATCATTTTTCATTGATAATATTTTATACTATAGCAATGATTCCTTTTGATTATTTAATCAGGATCACAATATGGGAGAATTTGTATTTCCTGCAAAACTGTAGCGTGAATGCTGTATCATTTGTGCTGGTCCCAAACGCAAGTAAATGGTGAGGGTTGTGTCAGGAAGGGCATCCGACACAAAACACTTTTGCCAAAACTAATATACATGTTCATATAAGTGACACCAAACCAGATCGGTCGAGGCCTGGATTAACAATGACCCCTACTGGTGCTGCTGACAAACAGGGTGCAGTAGAAATTGTGCTACTGTTAGTCGAAGACCACGAGGAGGGAAACATGTTAGAAGACAGAGGGAGAAGAGGAAAGTGAAGAATGTAAGACTGAGGGTTGCAACTCTAAATGTGGGGACAATGACAGGCAAAGATACAGGTAGTCCCCGACTTACGAGCGCTCTTACATACGAGGTTCCGGACTTACGAGCTGGCGAATTTTTGGAAAAAACGCAAAAAATACAGAGTTTTTCTGTGTTTTTTCACCACAGTTCGTTAGCTAAACATGTGGACACACGTTTCCGATCATTTTTATGCACTCATAAGCAGTTTTTCGATGAAAAACGAGTGTTTGTAGTCGCGCTAGCAAAACCGTTCCAACTTACGAGCGAAATTCCGGACTTACGAGACACGTGGCGGCCGTTCCAAATTACGAGATTTCCATGTTACGAGCACCTCGTTGTAACGGAACTCGCTCGTAAGTCGGGGACTACCTGTATTAAGAATATTTAAGAGTACTCAAATAATGAGCTTGATTCTATTTTATTATGAACTTATGTTACTATAGTAATGATGATAAAACATGTACATGTGTTGCTTATACAGTATTTATGATGGTTTTTGATATTGATCAAACCCAGGGTTATTGATTATTAGGTCTGTTTCACACAGGCCAGGTTCCTGTTTCCATGTCCATTGCTGAGGATGGAGAGCTAACCCTAGTTTCGAACCAGGAGATTGGTTGAATCCCCATAACTCCTTCCAGTGTGGTAGGAGGCGCTTTTAGCCTTTATTTGTGTGTGTGTGTGTGTGTGTGTGTGTGTGTGTGTGTGTGTGTGTGGGTGTGTGTGTGTGTGTGTGTGTGTGTGTGTGTGTGTGGGTGTACTGTATATACTGCTTTCTACTCTGCATTGTTGTTTGCCTGCCTCTGTTTTTTCGGTATGTTCGGTTGTCTCCTGTGTTTCCTGCCGCTCCCTGTCTCTCTTGTGATATGAAACCTGGTGAGCCCAGGTGTCTCCACTCATCTCACCAACCGGTCTTTGTGTTCTCCTGGTCTTCAACACACCTGCAGTCTGGCATTGTGTTGTCTCACACCATGTCAGTCTCCTCTGTGCTTCTCATGTTTGTTGTTTGTCTTGTTGCAGCCACCTCAGACTTTTTTTTAAATTAATAAATCTGAAGGTTTTTGGTTTGAGCTCTTCATTCCTGGGTCCAACACCTGTGAACTGTGACAGTTTATAAGAACTATTGCCAGGTGTAACAGTCATTATATTGGTTGGGTCCCAGAGATGAGTAGGTATCACCACAAGTGGGCGCCTACTCCCTTTGTTTTCCATTGTTGTACACTTGTACAAAAAGTAGAATTATTATTTCCACGTAGTTAAGGATACAGTATACAAGTGACGATGAGGGGCAGAGCGGTAAACTAATATTATTTGCTCATGTATGACAATATAATGTTTAGTACTGTGGAGAACTGGCGTTACATGGACGAAGTTTAATAAATTGGAAGTGTGGAATAATTCAACGTGCGTCCTGCTGCTTTGAGAGTGACTAACGGTCGCTGCTAACTTCTCCAACCTCTCATCGAACTGTCGCAAATGGCGCCCGAACAGGTCCCTGTTCGGGCGCCATTTGCGACAGTTCGATGAGAGGTTGGAGAAGTTAGCAGCGACCGTTAGTCACTCTCAAAGCAGCAGGACGCACGTTGAATTATTCCACACTTCCAATTTATTAAACTTCGTCCATGTAACGCCAGTTCTCCACAGTACTAAACATTATATTGTCATACATGAGCAAATAATATTAGTTTACCGCTCTGCCCCTCATCGTCACTTGTATACTGTATCCTTAACTACGTGGAATAATAATTCTACTTTTTGTACAAGTGTACAACAACGGAAAACAAAGGGAGTAGGCGCCCCCTTGTGGTGATACCTACTCATCTCTGGGACCCAACCAATATAATGACTGTTACACAGGGAGTGACGACTGAGTGGTTACCATGGTAACTCTAAATGAGCAGCTTTTATGTTCCTTTTGATCTAGGTTCTCTTTACAGTCTTCTCCTGATGAAACATCAAACGTTGTCAGGAGGCCCTGCTCCTCACTGGTTCCCTGACTCGATGTAAAACACTGAGACGCTCCAGCAGCGCTGCTGTGCCTCCGTCATCTTTGTGTTTTTACCTTCATCATGACACGCTTGCAGAATCTCAGTCTTGGTTTGACCGTCTTTCAGAGCTGTAGCCGGTTTTTCCTGTCGAAAGAAATGCAGTCAGCAAATGTATCCTGTGGAAACAGTTTGAAACCAACAAAGAACAGGTAGGTTTACAGAACTTACGTGGTCCACGCTGGCAGACGGTCTGAGTCACGCCACAGAAACAGAGAAAGAGGAACATTTGTGAAGACTTTGCAACAGAAGAGCACATCTTTACTTTGTCTAAATCAAATCTGCCTGCATCAAATATTTGTAGCTGCAGGACAACTCAGTGATGTTTGAAAGGTTGTGAACTATTTTATAATTTTACGCTTCTGGCAGTCCATTGAATCAATCTTATGATCATTGTGTGTGTTCGGTCAACGTCTGAGAGGGTTGAGATAAGTCTTTATCCTTTCATTACGGCTAGTCGTTTGAGATAAACAGTTAATTATTTCAGCCATAAACAGAACAAAATCCCTTTTGGTAACCAGTATGGTTTCTTCCTTTACCATAGTACATCCTTCACAGTTCTTGGTTTCGTTAGTTGTAGGTTTCATTAGGTCTTTAGCTTTTAAAGTGTCTGGAACTTTCTTAATGGCCTCTGCATAACTGAGTCTCTGTGTAACTTTAACCCTCTGAATCTCTGCTGCGCTCTTACTCACTTCACATCCTCTGTATGCTGAGCTGTGTTCACCACCACAATTACAAAAGGACAGTTTAGCCCCTTCCTCACATTTCCCATAGTCATGTTCTCCACCACACCTTCCACACCTTTGCTTTCCTCTACAAGCTGCTGCAACATGTCCAAACCTCTGACATTTAAAGCATCTCAGCGGTGGGGGAATATACAACCTGACAGCATAGCACATGCAGCCTACAAAAATCTTGTCTGGGAGAGTAGTTCCTAAAAGTAATTAGCATCGACAGGCTGTCACATTTGATTCCATCTCTGTTAGTTTTCAAGCGGTTGACTTCCTTTACATTAGTGTTAGAAATGTTGGCTTTAAAGTCATCAGTGGACATTTTTACTGGGATTCCCGTGACAACACCCCTGACAAGGCTATCATAAGTAAGAGAGCAGTGTACACATTTACCATTCAGCTTGTCCAACCTAAGTGCTTTTTCCTTTTGTCCTGAATCTTTACAAAAAACCAGCGGAGCCCCGTTCCTTAGAACTCTAGCGCTTTTCACAACTCCTATTTCTTTATGTATCGCCTTAGTTAACTGTACAGGGTTCCAGCTGCCAAATGTAGCCCCATCTTGAGCTAATTTTAGTATTAATTTATGTTCTTCTTTTTTTCTCTGTGTTAGCTCATCTCTGACGCTAACGCTGTCATCCAAGTCGCTACTTAAATCCTTCTTCCGCTTCTTTTTCCGAACAACATCCCACACGTCAAATCTCCCACCACCTACGTCCATACCTCTCGGTTCACTTTCTGACCCGTTACTACTGTCTGTCATCACCGCGTCTAGCGCCCTCAGTCCACACGGCATGATCGGAGACGTGGACCTCATTACGTTTACAGACATCTCGTCCATGTTGACTCCACTCCGAGCCTTCAGGTTCAGAACATCTTCGTTGTCCGCTCCATGAACATCCTCTTCCTGAGCACGCCCCAACAACTGTTTCAAGAGCAGACTTTGATAGATCTTGTTCTTTAAATCAAGCAGGGTGCCCACTCAAACCTGATCATCATCCATTGATTGAAAACACCTGACTCTAATTTCACCTTCAGATTAACTGATAATCCTAGATGTTCACATACTTTTACCATCACAAATATGTAATACTGGGTCATTTTCCTCAATAAATGAATTAATGACCAAGTATAATATTAGTCTCATTTGTTTAACTGGGAGGCAGCATGGTGGCGCAACTGGTAGAGCTGCTGCCTCTTAGTGAGCAGGTCCCTGGTTCAAATCCTGGTCCGGGGGCCTTTCTGGGTAGAGTTTGCATGTTCTCTCAGTGCATGCGTGGGTTTTCTCTGGGTACTCCGGTTTCCACCCACAGTCCAAAAACATGCATGTTAGACTGATTGGTAACTCTCAGTGGTGGGCACAGACCGCTAGAGAGCGCAAAAGCGCTATTCCGCTTACAGTGGACCTAAACTTTTTGTCAGCGTTTTTGTGAATTGACTAACTTTTATAATTCATAAGCGGATTTGTGCTATTTTTATTTAAAATGCAGTACCGCTAATAACTAATTATCTATCAGTAAAAACCAATAAACTTATTTACAAGCTCTTATGCTACGTTCAGACCAAACGCATCAAAATGCTCCCAATGCACCGTGTTTGCTGCTTGTCACCAGATGTGTGTTCACACCGAACGCGCGCAGTTGGAGCAGCTCTGGCTCCCTTCCCGGTCAGATTTCTTTTGTTTTCTGTTCACTGGGCAGATAAAGATCAGCCGTACGTCAGCCCCGTTACTACTTGAGTGGGTTTTCTACAAGCCGAACTGCAACTCCTAAAGTCTTTGTTGAGATTAAAACGTTTTGTTATGTTTGGGGTGATCTAAGCTCGAGCTGACAGCAACAAATGTAAAAATGCCAAGTTACTTACTGGAGGCTGGTGGTGTCTTCATGGAGGCTCGTTGGGGTAAGTTTAAAAAGTCCACAGAAAGTCCCGTCGTTGTTGCGTCATCATATAGCAGATAGGTTGCTGCGAGGCATCGAGCAGCCAAAGTTCATTTGAATGAACTTTGGCTGCTCGATGCCTCGTCTGCTTTGGACGCGCGCGTGCGTGAGAAAGAGCTGCCCCTCGTTGCTGCGCTGCTTGAACTGCTCAAGATGTGCTGCTCCTGGCTGCACCTCCCCTGGCCGCGCCTCCACATAGACTTTGCATGTAAAGTGGCTGCTTCGAGGCGTTTGGTGTGAACCTGGCATTATGCTGCTTGTTTTACCTTTTTCCCCACCGTAAACAGCAGAGGAGGAAAGGGTGTGAGAGGGAGGGGGGCAGAGCTGAGAACAGACTCGGCTCTACCATGTAGGTATATGCCTGGGGGTCCCATTTCAGCAGTGGCCCCGGCCCCGCCTCGCCCCGTGCAGTCACCTACATCACTAACATTGATCCTGCTTGTTAATGTACATTTAACATAAAAATAATTATAGTTACGATGAAAACGATCATTAAATACGCAATAAAAAAAACGGTCGATTTCTTTATCCCCCTACTAAAAATGGACTATTCCATCTTGACAACTTCCGGGTCACTCAGAGGTGAACTCGGGTGAACTGTGACTACTGTTTGTGCTGGGTACTTGGATAAATCCGTAGAGAACCCCGCTGTTTCAAGCCAAATTAACGTGGCCGGATGATTTTATTGAGGGTTTTGTGTCGACCATTTGACGGTGAGTCGTTATTTTTATGTATTTTAGTTACTTTTCATTAAATCTGTTGACTACCTATAGACGCTAACTGTGTCTGCCTGTTACACCGGTAGTGCTGGGTTACTAATGGATAAATCCGTAGAGAACCCCGCTGTTTCAAGCCAAATTAACGTGGCCGGAGGAGTTTATTGTGTGTTTTGTGTCGACCATTCGACGGCGAGTCGTTAGTTTCATGTATTTGGGTTACTTTATGTATAAATGCGGTGGCGACACACCCGTGTATTTGAGATTTAAACGTGGTTTTAGGGATTAAAAGATCATTCTATTTTTTGTTAATTTCGTGGCCGAATAGAATATATGTACGTAAAGTATTAAATAAATCCTTTGATTTTTGTAATTTCATCCTTTTAGGATCATTTTTGTTACTTTTCAGTTGGCAGTGTAGTGCAAATATTGATAACGCTGCCGGCTATATATAAATATATATATATATAATATAGAAATATATAAATAGCGGATTAGATTAGCTTCCCCTAATTTTCATAAGACATTTGTGCTTTTGAAATTGTGGACCTAAAAAAATTAATAAGCGTTTTAGAAATTGTGGAACTAATTTTTTAATTAGCGGTGCCCACCACTGGTAACTCTAAATTGTCCCTAGGTGTGAGTCAGAGTCAGAAGCCCCTTTCATAAGACGCATCAATCCGGCTCTGATGCGTGTTCAGACCTCCAACGAGCATTCAGAAAACACAAAAACGCGCCTTGGCGAGTTAAGTTGACTCGCCTCTGATCCGTCCCTGACCCGTGAGCAAAGGTAGTGTTAAACCCGCATCTGTCGACTTGTGAAAGGTCTCAGGGCTGCGCGGCTTCAAACTTATTTGAATAATGACGTACTCTCCCACGTACTATCCCGGCGCACACTGTCGCACTGTATTTAAATGTGTAAACAACAACATGACATCTGTATTTTGCTCGCGCATCACTCGCTATTCTTTGCCGAATCTTTTTCTTTTTTATTGATCATCACGGAAATGTCTAATTGGGGTGATGCAGAGACCTGTGTGCTCCTGTCTCTGCGCGCAGAGGAGGAAAAAGCGTACAGTGAAGGATGGGGCCCTTCTGGAGCGGATTGCTGTACTGATGCGAGAGCAAAAAAAAAAAAAGCATTCGGAGAAGCACAACGATGTTCGCTAGCGTCGCCATGTTTGTTTACATCCACCTCTGCGGTGCGGTCCCACGTTAAACACGCAGGCACCACGTCCTCTGAGCTGCACATTTTCACCACGCCTCTTTTCAACATGCGCTCCAAATTGTTTTGTGAATGCTCCATTGAGGGCGGGCCGTGGCCGGATTCAACTTTGTTTTATGAATGACCCGATGGGTATTAAAGCCGGACTGGTCTGTGCGGGAACTGCGCGGGTCTGACTTATGAAAGGGGCTAGAGAGAGTCAGAGTACTTTTATTAACATTGCACAAGTTTGCACCAGTACAGCGTGAATATGTACGCATAGTCATCCTGAAGGGGACTACGTGTGTGAAGCTGCTGCTATCAGGACACCATATGAGACATCAAAGATATATCACATTTTGTCCTTCAGCGCTACCTCTCCCATCCGTATCGGGATGAAGGTTATAGGTGTGAAAACATGAGGGTAATAGCGTTGGTATTACAAAAAAGATGTATCACATTTTGTCTTTCAGGACACCATATGAGACATAAAAAAACTCTACCAGCAAGCACACATTTAAGACAAATCACATTTGCATTTGAGGGCGAAGCAGTGAGATAAGTCCATGAGCTCCATTCAGATTAGCCAGAGTTCTGATGATGACGTGATCAGCCAGCCTTATCTGTCTCAGAGGACACAGTACAGTTCTCTGGGGAGGGGTAGGGGGTGCAACAGAAGCTTCATTTCTTCAGTTGCTCCACTCCAGAGATTTTTGTTGTCAGCCCGTCCCGGCTGACTCAGGGAGTCCGATTAGATTAGCATGAATTATCTTTAGGGCAGGCTCACAGTGTTCTTGCTGTGGCCTTGAAGTCCAGGTGGCTGTCTGGAATCCAATACACTCCAAATTATGGGAAACTTTTTCACCGACCCAAACTATGAATCAACCTCCAGATGTAGGGTGCTGCACACGAGTCCCGAACCTTGCGATTCAGCTCATTAAGCTGCTGATTCATCAATGTCACAGCTCAGATCACAGACTCGGTCTGAGAAAGAAGCTTAGTCAGCGCGTTGATCGCCTCGGAAGTCTTTCTGATTTTCCAATAGAAGAGAACTCCACACAAGCCAAAAAGCAGAGCACCTCCTATCATAATTCCAATTATGAATATATCCTCCACATCCTCGACAGAAAGCACGTCCAGGCATAACATCTTCCATTCGCCCCAGGAATCCATGATATACCCGGCAGGATGCGGCAAGCTGGTTCCCCAGGACCGCAACGCTTCGTAGAAATTTTTTAATCAATAGAGTTAACGGCACACAAAACCAGATCCATCAAGAATTTATGTTCAAGCGAGCACTGAAAAAAATTAAAACTACAGACGAGACAAAGTGGCAAAGCAGGGAGAGGAAAACTCAGGAGGGAAGGAGGGAAGTTGCTGCTCCGTCCAGTGCCAGAAGTGAGAGCATGAATGGTTGTTTATCTCTTATGTGTCCCTGTGATGGACTTGCGACCCGTCCAGGGTGTACCTCGCCCCTCGCACAGTGATTACTGGACATGGGCACCGGCGACCCCCGTGACCCAAAATGGAAGAAGTGGGTAAAGATAATGGATGGATGGATGTTTAACTGGGTTCTCTTGATCTACTTTTAGGACTTGTGTGAAAATCTGATAATGTCATATTTCTGCAGAAATATAGAAAATTATAAAGAGTTCACAGACTTTCAAGCACCACTGTCGCTGAACTGTGTTCTTTGCATCGAGCTGAGATAAATACACTTTGGATAAATTCTGTTTCTATACTAGAAGTCACATTTATACAAGTCTCTCTCTTCAGTCTAGTCTTGTGTGTGAGTCCTTGCTGAGGCAGAGACAGCAGCTGATTACGTTAAAGAACTGATCCTAAAAGTTCTGATGGGGATGAAGGTGATGGGTGAGATGTCATCTGTGATTATCTAAAGAAAGGCTTCAGGTTTCAGGGTGTGTTTTACCTGTGATGTGTTCTGCAGATATGGCTCAGCGTCTCAATGTGTTTCTGACTGATCCCGTCTGTCTCTGCAGACAAATTGCTCTCAGCATCCTTCTTTTCTGCTAACTGGCTCTCTGGACACAGATGAAAATAAAATTAATCCATTTTCTTTCCCATGATGCTAGTTTGGCACAAAATTGTACTGTGCTTTTAGTGAAAAGCTCAAATTTAGGAAGCAGTGGAGGCATGCAGTACCCCAGTTCTCCTGCAGGGCAGAAAGATTGAAGAGCAGACGTTCATGGTAGAGCTTCTCCAGCTGCAGGAACCGGATGGCCCACTGGTCTGAGAGCATCTCCAGTTAAAGAGACTGTCCACACAGTGGCACATACAGAGGCACTCGCAAACAGCTCGAGCTGAGCTTTTACATCCATCCATTCACACACGTGCACAGTCAGCTCAGACTCAGTGCCAGTCTCCTGGATCTTGATGTCCAGCTACAACAGCTGTGGGCCCACGTCCAGCAGAAGAGCCCTGAATATGCACTGAGGGGTACCAGGCACTGCTGACATGACACCAGCAGTGAACTGGACTCTCTGCACTACAGTCACATGACCTGTCAACTCATGGACTTTTATTCATGTCTACAACAACGCCATGTTTGTCTAGTTTATAGTAAAGTTCTGCTTTTGGTTTACATATTTAGTGGAGCATTTATTTATCCAAGTTATGGTTAAATTAAAGTAAGACTTGGAGAATGACTAAATAAAGAACATTTTTATTTTAAATGGAATTTGAACAAAGTCAACAGTTCCTCAGCTAACGGTCCATGTATGTTAAGGAACTAAGGTTTTATAAATAAATGCCACTAAAACAATTCAAGCCTCAGATCTAAGCTGTGTGATGGGGCGAGGTAAGAGAAGGTGGGCCTGTGAACAGAAGGTTGTCGGTTCAGCTCCCCGGACTGACAACATCAAAATGTGGGTGGTAAAGGTGAAGAACACACTCATGCCTCCACCTTCATTTGCCCCACTCTGGGCCCTTGAGCAAGGCCCTTAACCCACACCATCTGCTCCCTTGGGCGTCCTAGACAGCAGCTCTGCTCCACACAGAGGGCTGTGGTAGCTCGGTGGCCTGTGGTTGAGTCAGGAAGGACATCTGGAGTAAAAATCGTTGCCATGTCTTCATGTGACTTAGTTGGCTGTGGAGACAAGCACCACAACCTGCACTGAGATCAACAGAACTTTAAAGGGGAAATGAAATCAAATCTAAAAAAATCGATATAACAAGAGTGTCATTTAGTAAACAACACACATAAACATACTCTGTATGCTTTTTTCAAGTCAGTAGCTTAAAGAAATAGTTTTTTACGTTTTTCCTGCTAAATTCCGAAGTGTATTAATTTCTGGAGTCAGGAAGGAAATGACGCATATTTGTCCTCCGCGGCGCGCTACCTTCCAAATAACACTGAAGCTACAAACCCATCATTACTGTCCTCCTGTCTGTCATTTAAAATGGAAGCAGAAGACTTTTTTGAATCCGAAGAAATGCAGGAACACCCAGTTTGAACCTGAACCGACAGCTTGATCTCAGAATTCTGATGTAAATACTTCAGATTCTGAGGATGAGGAGGATCATGGCCTACAACACAACGAGCCCAATGACAGAGTTGGCAACGTGGAATGGTAAGAATTGATCCCCCCCCATATCACTTTAGTTTGTCAAAAACAGTTTGGTGATTTAGTGCATTAATGGGCATTTCTATCCTGGAAATACGAATAGCCGTGCGTTAGCCGCCGCATGCTAGCATGCTACGTTAGCATGCGGCGGCTAATAGCTTCACATTGTCCGTGTCGAGGCCCAGGGGTTCTGTGTTTATCTGTGACCCATCACATCAAACTGAAGGTTAAGTCTCAAAGTGTTTAGTAGAAAAAATAGCCTAATTAGAATAACCTACAAAAGTATTCAGACCAAATGTTAATAAATTATTGTGATTTTATAACTGTATATCATATCTCTGGAACTGCTCATTTTAGGAGGATCTAAGTATCAATATTTTTTTTTTTTTTTTACAAATCAGCAATGTAAAAAAGGTGTTGAGGTAATTATGACCAAATGTAACTTAATTGTCAGTTTGATGTGATGAAATGTTTTTTGTTTACAATATAAATGAAGCTACACAATACTGTATGAGGGACAACCGTGGCCCGACCTACGTCATACCTGGGAGCGAGAGCAGGCGGGGGGAGGGGTGTCAAAAACACCGGATGAGATTTTTTTCACTTTGCAAATGCTAAATTTGAGTTAGGATGAAATTTTTGACTTGTGAAAATTTCTCAACAAGCTTATTTTATGCTTTTCATTAGACTACTATTAGCTTAAAAACACTTTTCATTTCTCCTTTAAAGTTCTGGTTGAGGTTCTGCTGCTTACATAAGGTGTTGATAATGTGTTATCAGCCCGTCCACCCCTCCCCAGGACCGTCCTCAGACCTCTGCAGTGATTCATGCAGCTGGATGTGCTTTTCTTTCTGACTCGTTGATCATTTCTTTCTTTGCATTAGGAATTCTCCCACAAACAACAACCCTCTGCAGCAAATCAGAGCCAGCTGTTGCCGGGGCAACAGCACAAACAGCGTCAGAGGAAACTACAACCGCAGGCCCGTCTCAGGCCAGAGTAAAGGGAAACACCCAGAGTCTGCGGAGGACACGAGCCAACAATAATAACAGGAGAGATGAGACTGTACGAGAGCGGCAGTGTGGAGCATGGTTAGAGCTACTGCCTCACAACAAGAAGGTCACAGGGTCGCCCCCAGCCTCTCTGCGTATCCTCCCTGTGCATGCAGGGGGTTCTCACAGAACATCCATGTTAGGTCCATTTGTAACAATGTGTGGGTGTTTGTCTCATTTGTCCCCGTGTCCCCGGGATGGACGTGTCCTAGGTGTCTGCTGGAGATCTACACCAGCTCCTCCTCAAAGGACAGGTGAGCTGTGGGAATGAATGGAGTCTTCTGTCCCCTCTCTTGACTTGGTCTTCAAAGCAGCAGAGCTCTGACAGAACATCAATCATTAAATCCTCACATCTGCTCTGACCCACACATCTGGACTGACAGTAAACCAAATGAAACACAAACGTTTCATTCCTCAGAGTTTACACTACCTTCTATCTCCACGTGTCATGAAACAAACGATGTCCCCGAGGCGATGAAAGGATACAGTCGTCTTTCAGAGAGAAGGCCTCCGCCGTCTGAAACAGATGTTCAAACAGGAGTTACAGCGGTCTGGTTCTGAGCTGGTGGAAAGACTCGTCAAATGAAGCGTGCAGCTTTAACTAACACTTAATATTTCACAAGTTGTAAAATAATTCATCAGCCTCAGACTGGAGGAACAGATGAGTTCTGCCCTCAGGACAAAGTGCATCTCTGCATCTGACAGCACCTGCAGTCTGACATCACACAGCTGTCTGCACATCATTCATATTCATCTACAGCAGTCCTGTTTAGGGGGAAATCAGCAGCACATTTATTTTTGCCTGTTTTTGTTTATGAGTTTATTTTGGTGCAGTCAATAAACATGATTTTTTATTGATGAAACCTGAAAATCTTTTACTTTTTACACTTTAGTCAGATTTTATAACTGTTTCATAGCCTCACAGTAACTTTACTAAACTGAGGAGAAAAACTGGCCTCATTGAAAAACATTTACCATATTTTCCATTGTATACGTTGCTCCAGAGTATAAGTCACATCATACCCTACCATACCATACCATACCATACCATTTTATTTATAAAGCACTTTAAACAGGAACAAGTCCACACCAAAGTGCTGGACAAACAAACACGCAACAGGCAGTGTGGACATCAGTCCACAAATGTCTCATAAAGTGGGAAAAAACCTAAATAGGTCGAAGACGAAACGTTTCTACAATTTTTTTTGCTTTTTATTTTTTTAATTTTTGAATGTCCGGAGGACCAGACTTAGCTTTTTTAGATTTTTCTACCTGGATTATTGAACATGCATCAGGGTATAAATAAGTCGCATCTATTATGCGTCACCGCTGACCCCCTGGAAACATGGGCCAGTGTCATGCCAGAAATCGATTGGCTGCCAAATGGCGGGAGCGTGCATGGGAGGACAAGAATTTTACAAGATTACCACGTTTGATCGAAATTATAGTAAAGGCGTGTCTCGGTCTGATTTTTGCTTAATAAATGCACTTTGATGGTCAAAACAGCTGCATTTCAACTGGGCGGTGCAGCGAAATGAAGCTGCCCCCGCTCCACTGCCCGAGCTGGGACGAAGGCTCACGGCTCTTCAGCGTCCCCCCGCCCTCACCTCACTGCTTCCCGGGGCCGCGGATCATGCGCCTCGCTGCCGTCTTCCTCCAGAGCGGGGAGGAAGACGGCAGTGAGGCGCGTGATCTGCGATAGATGGCTGTGGGGCCTAGAGGGCCCTCTCGCGCCTCTAGTGGCTGCAAGTGGCAATGTTTAATCTGGGGCATGTGTAATGGACCTACCCAGGGTCAAATTAAGGTTTTTGAACTGTCCAGTGATGACCTTTACTGACCACTCAGTAAAGCAAGACATTTACTACAAAATCATTCATTTAGCTGTAATCTGATAAATATAGTCACCAAAAGAGACTATTTCTATCTTTGATTTTATTCTGATGTGATCAAAAGAATAACTTTTGTCATTTTCATGATGTGTGCTTTTAAGCTGTGTTATTCTGTGAGAGTTAAACTGTGTTCACTGCTATGTTAAAGGTGAAATTGCGGGTCACAGAGACCCGACTGTTTTGTTTAGAAATAAGAAGACAGTTTAATCCGTTGTTTTTCATGAACAAGGCTCCAGCTGCTCTGTCTTTTCCTAAACAATTTCCCTCTGCTGCTGTAACCTTGGGTTCTGATAAGACAAGTGAACTCCTCTCTTTGTGCCTGCTCTTTAAGTTCTAAACTGTGCGAGAACGCGCCAGAGAGTTGCTGGGAATTTCAAAGAGATGTGAACCTTTCCCAAGAGCTGGGTACGTTTTGGTCAAGAGCTAACGACCTGCGTCTTCAGCTAAGGACTGATAACAGGCTGTTATGAGTCCACCTCGAACGAGCGTTTGTTATTCCTTCCTGGAATAAATTATCTTGAGCCAAGAAACCACGACTGCCACGACTTTTGCCGATGAAAGCGAGTATCACCGACACCGACAAGGTAAACACGCGTGGAGTCCAGCTTGGACTTGCGGGACCGACGACTCGTCAGTCTAAAGTTGACCACAGCTCTTTACCAGAACCAAGGCGGACGTCTTAAGGTAAAGGAGCAGCTGTTTGCTTGCTGGAGGTGTGATGATATCTTAGCTGGACGCGTACGGAAGAGTGTCATCTGGTTTCATAAATGCAAGATAAACTTCCTCTCTTAACCTCCCAATTCTTCTTAAATCTTTCCTCCTATTCTTTTCCCTCTCAACCTAAGCTGGAAACTATATTTAAGCTGAAATGCCCCTCAGACTAAATATGTGTAACATCTAGTATTTATGTCTGTTGTGTTAAATCAAGTGTGCTGACGTATTTGAATTGAAAGAAAGTGAAATCATGTCAATCAAGTGTAATGGTGTTAATTTAGTTGATTTATTTTAAATAAATGATAGTGTCTCTTTGACATATCAAACTAAGTTAACGTGTCCATTGTCACTTAATGGCTCTGTTTATTTATCCATCACAAAGATCACAGAAATATTGAATAAACTGAAAAAGAAGAGAATCCGTGAAATTACTATTCAATCTGAATAAGTAAATTAAGGTAAAAAGGAGGTCAGTATTAAACTGACCCCCCCTTTAACCCCTTACATCTGGTGGCCTCGTATCGGCTTCTAAAAGTTTATTGATAAATCTGTGGTCTCAGTCATGAACTGTAACGTCATGTTTGCATAGTGGGATCCAAGTTTTAAACTCTGAGGATAATGATTTTGGCTGGAAGTGTTCAAAGCAGGCAGATTCTGCATGTTTTTATCATTTGAAGCTGTGAGATTATTATTGTTTCAACTCTGTTAGACGCTGTTGGAAGCATTCAGGTGAAGTTTTGTCAGCCGTGGTCTGTGGTGGTTCTGGTCGTTTCGGTCCAGTTCACGCAGACTCCTGTACAACGCTTTGTTTGACCGCCGAGTCAGAAGCCTGAAAGCTAATTTAACATCTACAAGATTGCTGTTGTGGCATTTTTCATGTTAGAGCAGGTCATAGAAGCATATTACTGTAGAACGTAGTCGGATAGTGGTTCTGTTCAGACCCAAGTTTCTGCTCCACGACGAAGTGGACCGGAACCGACCTTTACGCGCTCCGAGTGAGTCCGTGTTTGTTCAACAGCTGCAGTGCTGTGTTACTGAGCGTAACTAAGTTGGCCTGTCTAGGTGTGTTCGCCGCATGTTTCAGAGTTTTGGGGAGTTAAATTGAAGCGTTTGAGTTGTTTTAAGAGTCTATAAAGTTGTGGTCTGCTGTGCAAGCTAACGTTAAGAAGACGTGTGTCTACATGTTTGTTTATGAGCTGTGATTGGATGAAACGAGTACTGTGTGCTGTCAATCACTCTTGTGGCGAACGCTGATTCGCTGTTGTGAGCTGTCAATCACGTCGCACGCCGTTGCGACCAGCCCACTTTGTCGTCATTTCCGGCGCTACATTGGTCGAAGGTAAGAAACTACATTCGCCATTTATGCTTGGAGAATGAACTACATATGCTGTGATTGATTTGTTGACGTCACGTATGTTGTAGCGAGCTCCGCCTCGCTCACGTAAGAAGCTGGTGACGCGCTACGCACGCTGCGTTGACCCGCCCATTTTTGTCGTCACTTCCAGGTGCCGCACTTTGAGTGACAGGTCACACTCGCTGGTTCACACTCGTTCACACACGAACACACACTTAAACACTCATCTGAAGCCATCAACCCTGTCTAGCAACATAAACTTGTCTCTGACAAGAACGCGGTTCGAGCAATTATCACGTTCTTACTGAAAACTAACCCTAAAAGGTTGTTTTCTTTCCATGTACTGATTTAAACTCAGTCGCTTCGTGATAACATACTCGACGCTGCCCCCTGCTGGACGTTAATAGATGAGTTTTCTCTCAACACCTCATAAAGTCAGCATTTTTTATGGTGAAAATTACCAGCTTTAAAATTGTTCTGTACACAAACAAAAAATCCTGTTTATTTTAAATAAAGAATTTTTGAATAACAGAGGTACAGACGAACAATTGATGCTCATTTTAAATACTGAAGAGATTTAAAATAACACTCAAAAAGCATCTTTTATTTGATTTTCAGATTAAATAAAATAAATTAAAAAAATGATGGAGAACAGAGAATTTCCACATTAAGCTCTTCACATCTCTGAATTTTAAACAGAATTGGTGTACACTGTACACTTTTAGTTAAAAATTGCATTTTTAACGTTTTTCTGTGTAAAATTAATGACTCCAGTTTATTTTAAATACAAAATTTAAAATAAACAGAAAGCATCTGCTGACTTGATTTTCACAAAAAATCAAAACAAAGATAGCAGAACAACTTTGAGGATGTCAACAGACAACAAATTGATAAAAAGTCACTGATTTTTATTTGGAATGCCATCTGTCATGTTATGCTAAGCACACAAACACCTCCAGTTTATTTTAGATAAAAAATATTTAAAATAAACAGGTAATCCATTTTTCACTCCTGAAAACAGTTTAGCCAAACTGCAATACATCTTTTTAAGGCATAATGGAGCAGCATTCTGGGTACATTTTAGTGTGAACAATGTATTTATTTCGAATCTTTTAAATAGTGTTTGAGTAAGTAAAACGGACGTCATGCTTGGGTTAGTTAGTAACTGTTGTTGAAAAATAAGTTATATTTTAAAGTTAACACTGCAAAAAGGCATTTAACTTTTACAATTCATTTGAGGGTAAAACCTGAAGAAGGTACCTATGAATAGAAATACTTTTTACACAGTGAAACACTTAAACCAGACAGCTGATTAGTTTGATTGACTCAGTGCTGCATTAAAAGTGAAGATTTATTTGCACACATTAAAATTCGAACTGTCTTATTGATTTTCACAAAAAATCAAGTTAAAGATGGAAGTTCAAGACGGTACGCGTCCAAGGCTCATACAGTATGTGCCTCTAGAAGACCCATACATCAGAGGGTACCAAGAGGAACCCCGGAGCCATGAACTTGCTCCCCCTGCACCTTGCACAGAGGAAAAATCTTTCTCATTGTGTGGTGACTACTCAGCTGCCCGAAATGTCTTGCAGAGAAACGATGAACATCCATATTTTTTCTTTTCCAGAATTTTGAAGGCGTATATAGGTGACATGATGGAACCTGACCTGGAAGAGCAGACGCTTTTCAAATCTGTTTTCAGGGATAATCTAATCCCTGATGTTAGATTCGAGTTGCCATGGAACTTGGCCTGGGGTGATTTAGAAGCAACATCTTTGAATGAAATAGTAGAGTGTGCTGCGGATGTCTTTGCAGCTAACATGCTAGCCAAAACACCCTTACAGGTGTCCCCGAATGAAGCGGTCAAATCCCACTCGCTGGAGCTAGAAGGGACAAGTTCATCAACTCCCTCTCCTAACAAAGGCGAAAAGAAACAGACCTTTCAACCTGACAAACCACAAAGTGGGGGTATCCGCGGGAGAAAGAAACCAAAAT
>JBBPBX010023062.1:4730-19009 GCA_038048925.1 Garcialebias charrua | reverse complement strand
GAGACTTTATCGTCGTGTGCACACAACAATTTCTCTTTATTACACAAACATTTGATTGTTTTTGTGTGTTTAAACGTTCTGGACCAGTTAATCAGGGTTTCTTTAACACAGATACTGGTGGTAAAAGTTCAGCCTTTCTTTTTCCCTTTGGGTGAAAGTGCCTGAAAAGGTGGAGGAACAGCTCTGGATCAGACTGACTTCTGCTTTCTCTCTTGCACCACGGAAGAAGTTCTGGGTTGATCCGTCTGGCGTGGCTGTGTCTGGCCTGTCGTCGCACAAAACAGTGCTTTGACCAGGCCTGCTGTCCCCTCATGAAAAAGGGTTGAATTGCCCCTTTAATTCTGACTTTGCACAGAAACGATAAAACACGATGTGGTTTTATTGGTGCTTGAAAACAACGTTTTGTTTTTATTGCACAAACAGGGGAACATGTCTTTGTGTTTTAACAAACATATTTGTCCCTTCCACCAGGGTCTCTTGGACTCTGTAGTGGTTTGAATATGTGCGGCTTTCCTTTTTCCCAGTGGGTGGAAATGCTCTGATTGGTTAGGATGTTGGTCACCGGTGTCACGGTGCGACAACCGCTTCAGCCATGCTTTTACCCAGAGCGATTGCTGCTGCGCTCAACAGGCGGACAATAAAGTCTGCCGTCCTGCGGGCCTCTTCCAGCGGCTTTGTCGTCTTTTCCTTTTTGTTGGCAGCCTCCTGCAGTTCCTGCAGCTTTTCTGCCTGGTACGCCTGCAGCATCGAGGCCGTATTGAGTGTGCGGGCCGCAAGGCATTATGCACGCTGGATCTTTTCCAGCTGCACTGCTGAAAACGAAGTTGTTTGCTGGGTAGGGCTTGGTAGTTGAAGCTTTGGATGTGAGACAGACCCGTCGGCTCCCTGCTCTCCAAGTCTGGAACTGGGAGAAGGGGAGGGACAATGGCTGCTCTGGGTGCAGACCCTGACTGCGTGAACTCGGTTAAAATATCTGGGAACACCGACATGTCGTGCCTCACCGAGGTTTGTTGCCTTGGGAGGAAGCCATTTCCCGCCAACCTTGACTGTTGTTGTCATGGTGGGGGTGCAGGCCATGGCACCTTGAGAGACTCGGCCGCTCTGCAGCGCAGATCAAACAGAGCCGAGTGGAGCCGTCCGCTTTGACAGGCCTCGCTGCAGCTTCTTGTGAAAAGTCCTCTGCTCCCTCTTTGACGCCTTGCCCTCTCGTTGGAGGTTTCGTCAGGGGCAGTTGTAGCTTCTCTTTGTTTGGAGGAGATTCCATCTGCTCACCCTTATCCATTCTCTCTGGGTTCCTTGAACTCCGACGTGGTTAACGTCTGAGAGCTTTCCTTTAGCCCATGGGTGGATAAGCTCTCAGCGTCACAATGCTCTTGTCGTGGGAGTAGGGAAACTACCAGTTAGCATAGCTAAACAGGTAATAGCAGAAATTCCTCCTCTTGGACTCTGCTGGTCAAAGAGTCTCCTCGTTAGCCAGGGCTAAACGTGGAGGTACTCATGAGCCAGTTAGCGGGGCTAAACGCGCCGTTGAGCAGCGACAGCAGTCGGTAGACAAACTTAGTTAGCAAGCTGTGGGATGAACCCCGTCGTCGATTCAGCTACACATGTTAGCGAAACAGACAGAAAAGAAGGTTAGTTAGCAAGCTAGACTAAGCGGTTTTCATCATACCTCACAAATGAAGTCCTTCTTCGTTCGCTCGTTAGCTACGCTAATCGTGTTAGCAGTGCTAGGCGAGCTCAACGTCATCCTCGTGCTGTTCGTGGGAGCCCCCAGTTAGCCGAGCTAACCGTGGGGAGCTAGCCAGTTAGCAGCGCTAACAGGCCCGGGACAGCGACGTTCACGTTAGCAGTGCTAAGTGTGAGGAAGCGCTCAGTTAGCAGCAGGGCTAAACGGAGCTCCGCAGATGAAATCCCTCTTAGTGGCACCCTCGGTAGGGAGCACGCTCACCTCCAGTCGGGCAGTTCAGCCAGTACAAGGTCCGCGATGTTCAGAAAAGGCGTTCAGGTATGAAGCGAGGTGAAGTGCAAATAGAGACAGTTTGTGAGGCGTCACCCTCTTTTATACCAGGGGGGCGGGGTCCCCTGGTGACGCAGACGCTCACTTGCCTTAAAAGGCGTGTAGTAATGCTTCAGGTGAACCACGCGGGGGCGCAATTCCCATATCAAATTTGTTGCACTGCAGTGGACTGACTGATAAGGGAACAGAAACATTTGTATATATAAAAGTCAGTTAATAACATTTATCTGAAGAGCAGACTGCTTTGAGTTTAACTTCATCGCAGACTCATTTAGAGCAAGCACTAATAATAATAATAATAATAAACTTTATTTGTATAGCACCTTCCTACAATGTCTTGCATTGGCCAAGGTACTTAACAAGATATAAAAGATAAAAATTGGTACAATAAATCAGTGAAAATACAAAGTAAAAACACAGCAGCAATAAAAGGAAGCCGTGGAAATAAAAATACTAAATACTAAAATACCAAAAGTAATAAAAGTTACAGACTGAAAGCTTTTTTAAACAAGTGGGTCTTCAGTCTGGTTTTGAACAGAGTCAGATCAGAGGTGACACGCAGCTAAAAGGGGAGACTATTCCAGGCTTTTGGGCCGGCAATAGAAAAGGACCGGTCTCCCCATTGTTTTTACCTTGAGCGAGGCACCTCCAGCAGGTGTTGACTGGCAGATCGTAAAGCTCTGCCGGGCTGATGGACTTTCAAAAGTTCAGCGATGTAGAGAGGTGCAAGTCCATTCAGAGCTTTAAAAACAAACAGCAGCAGCGTGAACTGTATCCTGAACTGAACCGGGAGCCAGTGTAAAGAGGACAGGACTGGAGTTATGTGTTCATATTTTCATGTGTTGGTCAAAAAGTGGGCGGCAGAATTCTGTACAAGTTGTAAACGGGAGGTAGAAGATTGATTAATTCCAACGTATAAAGCATTACAGTAATCAAGTCTGGAGCTCACAAAGGCATGGATGGCGTTCTCCAGATCACTACGGCTAAGGAGTGCCTTTACTTTAGAGAGCAGACAGAGCTGAAAGAAGCTGATTTTGACAGCAGAACTGATCTGTTTATCAAGCTTTAAGTTGGAGTCAAGCTGCACTCCAAGATTTCTGACCACCTGGTTGAAGTGGGGGAGCGGAAAACCGAAACTGGGACTGGGAAGGATGTTGCTGGTGTCACTGGATGCACCAAATAAAATGCATTCGGTTTTATCAGTGTTTAGGTGGAGAAAGTTTTGAGAGAGCCAGTGCTTAATGTCATTTAAGCAGTTGACAATAGTGTTTGAACTGAGTGAGGGATTGAGAGTGACCGGCAGATAGATTTGTAGATCGTCTGCATACACATGAAAAGACAGATTATGGCATGCAATGATTGGTCCTAATGGCAGCATGTAAAGAGAAAAGAGAACTGGCCCCAGAATGGATCACTGGTATGCCAGAGGTCAGAGGTATTGATGAAGAGGAGGACAGATTGCCTATCATGACAGAAAATGTTCTGTCTGTTAAGTACAATCTGAACCACTCAAGTACAACTTCCTGAAGGCCAACCTGCTGAGACAAACGGGTGATTAGTACCTGATGGTCTACGGTGTCAAAAGTTGCTGAGAGGTCCAACATCACCAGCAGAACAGGTTTTTTGCATCCAGAGACAAAAGAATGTCATTCTGTACTTTGAGCAGTGCTGATTCAGTGCGGTGACGGCATCTGAAGCCGGACTGTAATTTTTCAAACAGGTTGCTGTGCTCTAGAAAAGATTGAAGTTGAATAAAAACAATCTTTTCTATGACCTTTGATAAAAATGATAAATGGGAAATTGGCCTGAAATTAGAGAGAACTGTAGGATCTAGGCCTGGTTTTTTGATAAGAGGCCTGACCACAGCATGTTTAGAAGCAGATGGCACATAACCTGAACTTAGACAGCTGTTAATAAATGTCAAAAGACAAGGACCAATGACATTGAAGGACTGTTTGAACATTTTAGAGGGAATGATGTCCAGAGTACAGTTTGTTGGTTTCATCTGCTGAACCACCTTGATGAGGTGAGGCAGTGAAACCAGGTCGAAATGGCCAAAAACAGCAGAGGTTATTGTAGACGCATATGATTGGACAGCGTTGGATGGACTGACAATGTTCTGCTTGATAGTCAATTTTGTTGACAAAGTAACTAAAAAAATCATCACAGGTAGACTGTGTGGCAGTTTTCTGAACATTGACAGAAGGATTGATGACACACTGAATTGTATTAGTGGGAGTGAACACGTGCGCACCCAGCTGCATTTGCTCCTCGTACTTTTTTCTTGTTTTTATTTATTCAGTACTTTTTGCTATTTTTTCACCGATCCTTGCCTGGGCATTTCTACTCATCAACAAACATGGATTTTACTTGGATTTACCTGCTGCCTGCTCTCGTTTGGACTTTCTTGCTGGTCATCCACCACCACCCAGCGTCTGGCCTGCTCCATTATTCAGCCGTGGAGCTCCCTCTTGAGGAAATTGCCTTCCATTCTTGTCGGAGATACATCCACCGGGGCTCATGCCGTCAACTCAACGCTGACAAGGCTCATCCCATAACCTCCATCTGGTCTGACTCTCGCCATTCTTCACGCCGCAATGCTCGGACCGCAAACAGCAGTAGCACGTTAGCCAACCTAGCTCGTTCAGCTAGCGCTCCGGTCACTACTTCCGCCTTCTCCGTAAAGTTTGGACTTCTGAACGTTCGCTCCCTCACGGGCAAAGGTCAGCTTGTTCACGATCTAATATCCAACCGAAAACTGGATTTCATCAGCTTAACAGAAACGTGGCAACAACAAAACGACATTTTTCATCTGAACGAGTCTACCCCACCGGGCTTTGTTTACACCGCCAAGGCCCGAGACTCAGGCAAAGGCAGAGGTCTCGCGATGATTCACCGCGAGAACTGGAAGGTCACTCCGGTTCACACTCCTCCCTCCCCCTCCTTCGAACACACTGTGTGTCTGCTCGCTAGCCCCACTCCAACCATTGTGGGAACAATCCACCGCCCGCCAAAAGTAGACAAAAGCTTCATGAATGACTTTGCTACTTTAATGGCTCATCTAACTGCTCTTTCACTCAATGTTATCCTGCTGGGCGATTTCAACACTCATTTTGATGATGAAAACAACTCCCTCACCAGAGACTTCACATCTTGCCTGGACAGCTGCGGCTTTCAACAATTCATCAACTTTCCAACGCACAGACAGGGCCACACCTTGGACTTACTTTGCTGCTCTGGACTTTCTCCTCTTAACTGTTCTTCTGATGAACTTCCATTTACTGATCACCTGATGGTTTCATTCCATGTTAATCTTAAATTTTCCTCAGATAAACCTCAACGCACTCTTTCCTTCCGTAATATCAAGAATATCAGCCATGACATTCTTTTATCTCATATTAATAATACCCTCTCCACTTTCAACTCCTCCAACCCAGATGATCTTGTCACATTATACAACACAAGCCTCATCAACATACTTAACTCTGTTGCTCCCCTGAAAACCCGGACAATTTCCTTCTCCAACTCTGCACCCTGGTTCACTCCAGAACTCCGCTCCCTGAAAACCAAAGGTCGGCGGCTAGAGCGTCTTTATAAAAAATCCGGTCTCACAATTCATAAGGAACTTTATGCAAACCACCTCATCCATTACAAGAACAGTATTTCTCAAGCCAAATCCAGCTACTTCTCAGACATCATCAGTTCCAATGTTGGTAATTCAAAGACATTGTTCTCTCTCCTTCACCGTTCTGTCTCATCTCCCAACTCTCTACCCTCTCACATGGTTTCCACAGAATTTTGCAACTCCCTGATGTCTTATTTCAATGAAAAGATTATTTCAATTCATAAACACCTTGGACCAAATACTGCCCCCAGCATCCTTGTTGAACTCCCCCCTCCCTCCCTCCCTTTCTCTGTCTTCTCCCTCCCCTCTGCTGATGACATTGCTGACATTATCAGCAAGTCCAAGTCCTCATCCTGTCAACTTGACCCATTTCCCACAGTTCTTGTTAAATCCTGTCTCCCGTCTCTGCTCCCTATCATCACTAATATCATCCACTCCTCCCTAACCTCTGGCATTGTTCCCACAGCCTTCAAATCTGCTGCCATCACCCCCATCATCAAGAAACCAGGTCTTGACTTTACCAACTTCAGTAATCTTCGTCCGATCTCCAATCTGCCCTTCATCTCCAAAATTCTTGAAAAAACTGTTGCTAGTCAACTTCACTCACACCTGTCCAACAACAACATTTATGAAGAGTTTCAATCTGGATTTCGCCCCCACCATAGCACCGAAACAGCTCTAGTAAAAATTACTAACGACCTTCTTCTTGCTGCTGACTCTGGTCTTCTGTCCATCCTCATTCTTCTTGATCTAAGTTCTGCCTTCGACACCATCTGTCATTCTATCCTCCTCAACAGACTAACCTCCATTGGCATCTCAGGTACCCCGTTAGACTGGTTCAACTCCTATCTCTCTGACCGCACTCAATTCATTCAGCTTAAATCCTTCCGTTCCCAGTCTTCCCCTGTCTCCACGGGTGTCCCCCAAGGCTCTGTCCTCGGACCCCTCCTCTTCATCATTTACCTCCTTCCACTAGGTCACATCTTCCGCAAATACGGCGTCCATTTCCACTGTTATGCTGATGACACACAGCTCTACTTGTCATAAAAACCTAACTCCACCCACCTACCCGCCATCCTCACCGACTGTCTCAATGAGCTAAATCACTGGTTTTCTAACAATTTCCTTCAACTAAACAGTAACAAAACAGAAATCATTCTTGTCGGTACCAAAAACTCTATTTCAAAATCAGAACATCTTCTCGTCCCCCTTAACAACTCTCTGCTATCCCCCTCCCCTCAGGTCAAGAGCCTCGGTGTCATCCTCGACACCACTCTCTCCTTCACTTCACACATCAACAATATTACTCGGTCTGCCTATTTCCACCTCCGTAATATTAACCGTCTCCGTCCTTCTCTCACACCCCGCTCCACAGCCATCCTGGTGCACAGTCTTGTGACTTCCCGTATCGATTACTGCAACTCCCTTCTCTACGGCCTCCCCAACAAATCTCTCCACAAGTTACAGATGGTCCAGAACTCAGCTGCCCGTGTCATCACTCAAACCTCCTACTATAACCACATCACTCCTGTCCTGCAGCAGCTCCACTGGCTCCCGGTTAAATCACGCATCATCTTCAAAATTCTACTCCTCACGTTCAAAGCTATCCACAACCTTGCCCCTCCTTATCTATCTGACCTCCTCCAAATCTCCATCCCATCACGCTCTCTCAGATCCTCCTCTTCGCTACATCTCCATGTACCCTCTGCCCGCCTCTCCACCATGGGGAGCAGGGCCTTCACCTGCTCTGCCCCTCACCTCTGGAACGCCCTACCGCCAGACCTCCGAAACACCACCTCCCTTTCTTTGTTCAAGACTGCTCTGAAAGCACATCTCTTTAGACTAGCTTATCATTAAGTTTCATCTTCTTTCAGCTCCTTTCATTTTATCCTACTTGTATTCTTGTATCTGATGAAACTGTTTTGTATCGTTCTTTTAAAATGAATGAATAAACATCAAATCAAATCAAATTAACTTTACTAAATGCATTTATTTTATTTTGCATTTTATAATCTTTATGTATTTTATATTTCAATTTGTCACTGATATTGTTTGATCTGTATTACACTGTATTGGTTTCTCAAGTGTCCTTGGGTGTCCTGAAAGACGCTTTTAAATAAAATGATTATTATTATATTATTATTATAAATAGAACCCTCTGCCGGTTGCAGCTGGTGGAGATTAAATTGGAGACGTACTGTGACTTGGCCTGCTTAACAGCATTTTGATATTCACAGAGACAGTCTCTCAGTATTCCCTGGGACACATGAAGCCTGTCCTTCCTCCATCTGCGCTCTGCTTTCCTGTAACATTGTCGAAGAGTCCGAGTTGTCTCGTTGAGCTATGGAACTTGTTTGATCTTTGAAGAAGTCTGTTTGAGAGGAGCAATGGAGTCCAAGATTTTTGTGCAGGTGTAATGAAAGGAGGTGATGAATTCTTCTGGATGTAGAGAGGGCTTTTAAAGGCAGCAATGAACTTACCTGGAGTGGATGTAGGGATGGAGCGGCAGAGACGTGCTGGGAGAACAGTCTTTACTGCAGGAGGGGTGGAAATTTCAAATATGATGGGAATGTGGTCCGAAATACAAGTGTCCAGAATCTTTACAGCAGAAATATGAAGGTCGTGAGAGATAATTATGTCCAGTGTGTTGCCCTGATTGTGTGTGGACCCTGACACAGACTGTGACAGATTAAAAGAGTCCAGAAGGTTCTGAAACTCATATCCGAGTTGATTACTGGGGCAGCAAACATGGGTATTAAAATCTCCACACAAGAGCAGACTGTCAAATTTTGGCAGCAGTTCAGCCAGCAGTTCTGCGAACTCACTGAGGAAGTTGTTATTATATTTTGGTGGGCGATAAATAACACCACACAGCAGAGGTTGTGCAGATTCCAGCACAAACAGCTTAAGCTCAAAGCTGCTGTAGGTTTTAGGAAGCAGCGAGCGGCAGTTGAGCTCATCATTGAACACAGCAGCGAACACAGCAGCGAGGCCCCCCCCCTCTCCTGGCCGGACCCTCGCAATGAGCTCAGGTAGGAGTAACCAGGTGGGAGGAGCTTGGAGAAGGCACTGTTGTCCCCTGTTTTCTACTAGGTCTCAGTCATCAGAAAAAGATCCAGACGATGAGTTGATAGCAAGTCGCTTATTATAAACGTTTTATTTGTGAGCAACAATGGAAAGGAAAAGCTCCCTCATGAGGAAGAAGCCTCGAGTAGAACCACATCAAGCAGCCATCTGATGTGGCCACTTGATTTGAGAGGAAATGAAACAATGACAGATACACAAAGACAGGTCAATAATAACATGTTAAAGGAGCTGTATGTAACTTTTCTAACAATATATTTTTTAACATTTTTCTTCACTCTGTCACTACCTCCTGACATACTGATTTTAGACAAGTAATCTCTGAAAAAAACTATTGTCCCCTTGCTTCTCTAAAAGCATTTCTAAAAAGCCACAGTGACCCGCCGTTAACCAGCCAATAAAAACAGTTTTAACCAGCCAATAAAAACAGAGCTTCTCACTTCTCACCCTATAACCAACGCCCACGCCTGTCCCAGCCCGCAGCGGCCGTGCAGGTTCTCGTTCAAAGCATTGCAAAGTGATGCAAAACTGTTTTGTATGTGACACAAATGTATTAAATTCCCCTTCTTCATTCCTGATCTGGACTTTTCTTTTGTTTTTTGCCAAAAGTCAAGTGATCGCTTCCTCCTTGCTGAGTCCATGACAGAAATCATAAGGAAATGAATTAATTTGTCACGAGCTAATTAAACTTGGGTTCAACGTGGCTGCCGAGGCTCTGCTGATTTCATGGTGTTCTGGTGTGCTGGACCAGCGCTCCATGTTTTATTTTATTTTTTAGAACGTTTTATTAACATATAAACACAGAAATTCATAGCTGCTGCGACAGGACATGAAGTGGAGGCGGAGCAAAGGAAGCAGCTGCTGAGCGAGGGGGAACAGAGCCAAATATGGCTCTGAGGGGGAGGGACAAGAAACGTGTCTCTGTTCAAAATGTTCCTAAGTTCCAGCGTGTTCCAGAAATTACATACTGAACCTTTAAGATAGAAATAATATCAAATGAAAACTATTCAATTTTGTAAATGATTTAAGGAAATGAGGTCAGTTAGTCTTCCAGTAGACTAAGCCTATAGCAGCGTAACAAGCCAACCATAACTATAGGATTTATTAAAGAGGAAAGTCTTAAGCCCAGTCTTAAAATTGGACAATGTGTCAGCCTCATGGACAGAAACTGGAAGTTGGTTCCACAAGAGAGGAGCCTGAGAATTGAAAGATCTTCCTCCCATTCTGCTTGTGGAAACTCTGGGAACCACAAGTAAACCTGCAGTTTGAGAGTGAAGTGCTCTGTTAGTAAAATATGGAACAATAAGATCTGTAATATAAGATGGAGCTAGGTTGTTGAGAGCTTTGTAGGTTAGAAGTAAGATTATGAATTAAATTCTGGATTTGACAGGGAGCCAATGGGAAGAAGTTAAAACTGGAGAGATATGATCTCTCCTACTAACTCAGTTACGACTCTGGCAGCAGCATTTCGGATCAACTGAAGACGTTTTAAAGAAGTATTTGGACACCCAGATAATAAACCATTGCAATAATCCAGTCTAGACGTAACAAATGCATGGATCAGTTTTTCTGCACCATTTTTAGATAAGATGTTTCTAATTTTAGCGATTTACACAGGTGTAAAAAGTAGGTTCTAGTAAAGTTTTTTAATGTGGGGGATAAAATACATGTACTGATCAAAAATAACATAAATATTTTTTAACATTAGAGCTGGAGGCCAGATGAATGCCATCTCAGGAGGGTGAAAGACTGAAAATTTAATTTCTAAGATGCTCAGGTCCAAAAACTAAAACCTCAGTCTTGTCTGTATTCAAAAGCAGAAAATTTAGGGTCATGCCGGTTTTAATGTCCTTAAGACATGCTTGTAGTCTGAGTTAGAGTCTCTTTATTTGTCATTTGCACCACATGTGGTGGAACGAAATTGGGTACACTGTGGCAGAATGCCATAACTGGGATCATACAGACATTACATGTGCAACGCTTGCAGAAGAGCCCAGGGTTGTCAGATAAATGAAAATGTTTTGTTACCCTCTCCATTTCTGTATTCCATGTTCACCAAAAACAACACACACCCCATTCTTACCCTTACTCAGCACATATGACAATTTGGGTCAAAATGCTATAATTTTAAAGTGACAGAAGAATAGTTCACAATTTCTTATCTGGCAACCCTACTGACATAAAAACCACAGTGTTTCAAAGTCAAAGTCAAAATCAACTTTATTGTCAGAACTGCAATATGTACAGGACATACACAGGACCGAAATTGCGTTTCTCTCAGTCCCTCGGTGCAACAGTAACCATCTAAACACTAAACACTAAAACATTTAATACACATAAGCATAAAATAGTAAAAAAGTGTAACACTGTCCTGAGTTTTTTCATAATAGTATAAAAGTATGAAAATTTACACCAACACTGAAACACCAAACACCCCTAAAACACCAAACACCCAATGAACATAAGCATAAAATGAAATAATAAAAGTGTAATACTGTCCTGAGTTTTTGCATAGTAGTATAAAAAGTATAAAAAGTATATCTATAAAATAAACTGAAGGTTCTAGCATTGACATTTGCAAAGAGTGGCACAGCAGCATATAAGTTAATGTACACAGTATATGTATGAGGTAGTTGATGTTGGTATAGAGGCAAAGTGGCATATGCAGTGAGGCACATAAGGCACATTTGGCATCCTTAGATAAGGCTAGTCAGAGAATGCTGTATATGTATCTGCAGTAGTGTAGATAAAAGTAGTGTAAATGTAAACAGTAGTAATAAATGTAAAGCAGTAGTAATAAATGTAAACAGTATTAATAAATGTAAACAGTGAATGTAAACAGTAGTATGACTATAGGCAGTAATGTAATACAAACATTAGTGCAAATATGAGAAGTAGTGCAAACTGAATGAACACATGACCGAGAGTTTAGTGAATAACCCGTTTGATGACACAGAGTCCAGTGTTAAAAACTTTGTGTTGAGTGGTAATGTGTGAGAAAGTTTTTTGTGTTAAGGCAGTTCAAATGGGAGGGGAGGCAGAGCAGGCAGAGTGTTTAGCATTCTGACTGCCTGATGAACAGAGCTGTCTCTCAGTCTGCTGGTACGAGCCTGGAGACTCCTCAGTCTCCTCCCTGATGGCAGCAGTCTAAAGCGGCTGTGTAGTGGGTGTGTGGGATCACCTGCCATGCGGTGGGCTTTCCGAGTGAGGCGTTTGCTGTGTAAGTCCTGCAGTGAGGGCAAGGAGGTGCCGACGATCTTCTCAGCTGCTTTCACGATGCGCTGGAGGCTCTTGCGGCAGGATGCAGTGCATGCACCAAACCACACAGTGATGCAGCTGGTCAGGACACTTTCTATGGCACCTCTGTAGAAGGTGCACATGATGGAGGTTGAAGCTCCAGCCCTTTTCAGCTTGCGGAGAAAGTAGAGGCGCTGGTGAGCCTTCTTCGCCAGTGCTGCAGTGTTCCTGCTCCAGGACAGGTCCTTTGAGACGTGCACTCCCAGGAACTTGGTGCTGTCCACTCTCTCCACTGCGGTGCTGTTGATGGTCAGAGGGGCATGTTGTGCATCCCTCTTCCTGAAGTCCACGACAATCTCCTTTGTCTTCTCCACGTTGAGAGTGAGATTGTTGTGTCCGCACCACAAGGCCAAGCGGCTCACCTCGTTCCTGTAGTCCGTCTCATCGTTGTTGCTGATGAGACCTACCACTGTTGTGTCGTCCGCAAACTTGATGAAGTGGTTGGAGCTGTACGATGGTGTGCAGTCGTGTGTTAGCAGGGTGAATAGAAGGGGGCTCAGCACACATCCTTGTGGGGCCCCTGTGTTCAATGTGATGGTGCTAGATGTGTTACTCCCGATCCGTACTGTCTGTGGTCTCCCGGTCAGGAAGTCTAGCAGCCAGTTACACATTGAGGTGTTCAGCCCCAGACTGTCCAGTTTATGGATGAGCTGTTGGGGGATGATGGTGTTGAATGCCGAGCTGAAGTCGATGAACAGCATTCTAACATAAGAGTCCTTCGTGTCCAGATGTGTGAGAGCTGTGTGGAGGGCAGAGGAGATGGCATCGTCGGTTGAGCGATTAGGTCGGTATGCAAATTGGAAGGGATCCAGGGACATGTAAACCTGCTCATTTTTGTTTATTATCTTGAATAAACATAAAAAAAGAGTTTTCAGAGATTGTTCTTGTGTAAACAGGGCCTTAGAAAATATTGTGTTGGTCGGAAAATGATGGGAGTCTTTGGAAAATTATCTCATTTAAAACTTTTTTCTAGTTCTGCATTTTTTAGTTACTTTCACTGAGTTTTATTTGCATCCAAAACAGATGGGCGGCTGTGGCGTAGTGGTAATGGCAGTCGCCCCCCAATCGGAAGGTTGGAGGTTCGAATCCCGGTTCCCCACACCATGTGTCGTTGTGTCCCTGGGCAAGACACTTAACCCTGAGTTGCTCCCCAGGACTGGAAAGCGCCTTGCATGGCAGTCTGCCGCTACCGGTGTATGAATGTGTGTATGAATGGGTGGATGGTTGGTATTGTAAAGCGCTTTGGGGCCCCTCATAGGGGGCAGGAAAGCGCTATATAAATAATCTCCATTTACCATTTACCCTTACCATCCCTGCACTGAACCTCTGCATCACTGGTATGAGCCTTGAAGTCAGCCCCACTCACTGATTATATAATTACATGCTGACTTGCAGCCCCAGCACTGACTACGTGCAGCATGTGAGTGCAAATTGAATTGTAGGTGCGGCACAAATTTAGCGTGTAGTCAGGGTAAAATCTGCAGAAGCAAAAGTACCCAGACTGATTACTAGGCCATAACTTAAATAACAACAATAATACTCTGCAATTTTAAGGCAACCACATTCCCAAAAAGTTCATTACATCACATTTTTGTAAAGATGGTGACAAATCACTGAATTTTAAAGTATATGTTTGGTCATGGTGCTAATTATAGGTGTTGGCAGTTCTTTCCATGCTGTGCAGGCTGAGTTTTAAGTGTAATAGTAGTGTAGCAGCATGGCAAAGATTTGCTGCTTTTAGGGAAGTTTGACTGTTGGCTGACTTCAGAACTGTGTTTATGTGTTTATGTGTGGCTGAAAAATGTGACATTTTTATTATTACAGGCAGACAAAATATTGGGGCATAAACCTCTTAAAGGGAGAGAGAAAAAAGAAGATTTGTAACAACTCTCAAAAGTAATAAACAAAAATGAAACAGTTGTTCTGAAGGATGATTCTTGGCTACGATCAGACCAAATCTTTGCTCAGCATCTACAGAAATGGTTGAATTATAACCATTTTGTTTTGGTCAGTTGGCTGTGATGGCAGCCACCTTCAATGAGTTTGGCTCCAGAAGTCAGTCAGTTGTGGATATTGACCCAATGATAATTTTCTGGAAGTTTCATTAAAACCTGTAAAGTGGTTCATGAAATATTTATCTAAAAACAGATATATGGTAATACGGTAATTCAAGATAGCGGCGATGGGATAGGCGCACTGACTTGGGCTCCTGCTGATATTCTTGTTGCCTTCACGTTGAACAATCTGTTTCACTCT
>JBBPBX010023061.1:15701-40866 GCA_038048925.1 Garcialebias charrua | reverse complement strand
CTCTCCGTGCATGCGTGGGTTTTCTCCGGGTGCTCCGGTTTCCTCCCACAGTCCAAAAACATGCATGTTAGGCTGATTGGCAACTCTAAAATTGACCCTGGGTGTGAGTGAGACAGGTCCCTCTTGTAAATGAGTCCCCGTGGCTCAACGAGTCCAGCCTGTATAAATAAAGGTTGAATGAATGAATGAACAAACTGATATGGAGAGAACACAAATTATGTAAGAATAAAAATACTAAATCTATTACAGTACTGTACAAAGTCAGAGACCCATTGAATGATAAAGCTCTGTATTTGTTGTATAACACAATCATTTTTCCACACTCAAAAGTATGAATGTTTACATGAAAACTGGAGTGAAACAACTTTATTCAATTTTATTTCACTCAGCATGTAGCTTGCAGATAGGCAGATAGGCAGCCATGGCATAGTGGTAATGGCACTCGTCCACCGATCGGAAGGTTGGAGGTTCGAATCCCGTTTCCCCACACCATGTGTCGTTGTGTCCCTGGGCAAGACACTTAACCCCGAGTTTCTCCCGGTAGGACTGGATGGCGCCTTGCATGGCAGTCTGCCGCTACCGGTGTATGAATGTGTGTATGAATGGTTGGATGGTTGGTATTGTAAAGCGCTTTGGGGCCCCTCATAGGGGGCTGGAAAGCGCTATATAAATAAGCTCCATTTACCATTTGTCCTTCGTCCAGGAAGGACAAAGATGCCTTCCTGACAAAACCGCCGTTCACATAAAGCGCATGTGTCTCCGCGGAGAAACTTATGAACTGACACGGTCCATAGCAGGGTTTCCAGGCCGAAGGCCTGTAAGTCGATGTCCTCGTAAGTCGGGGACCACCTGTACAATCCCGCCGCCTTCAGATAAAAGTGACCAATGCAATCCCGCCTTGACCGTGGAATACTGTAGGTGATATTTAGTATTTTTATTCTTACAGAATTTGTGTTCTCTCCATATCAGTTTGTTTGTTCATTCATTCATTCAACCTTTATTTATACAGGCTGGACTCGTTGAGCCACGGGGACTCATTTACAAGAGGGACCTGTCTCACTCACACCTAGGGTCAATTTAGAGTTAACAATCAGCCTAACATGCATGTTTTTGGACTGTGGGAGGAAACCGGAGCACCCGGAGAAAACCCACGCATGCACGGAGAGAACATGCAAACTCCACCCAGAAAGGCCCCCGGACCAGGATTTGAACCGGGGACCTGCTCGCTTAGAGGCAGTCAAAGTCAACTTTATTGTCAGAACTACAATATGTACAGGACATACACAGGACCGAAATTGCGTTTCTCTCAGTCCCTCGGTGCAACAGTAACCATCTAAACACTAAACACTAAAACATTTAATAAACATAAGCATAAAATAGTAAAATAGTAAAAAAGTGTAACACTGTCCTGAGTTTTTTCATAATAGTATAAAAGTATGAAAATTTACACCAACACTGAAACACCAAACACCCCTAAAACACCAAACACCCAATGAACATAAGCATAAAATGAAATAATAAAAGTGTAATACTGTCCTGAGTTTTTGCATAGTAGTATAAAAAGTATAAAACGTATATCTATAAAATAAACTGAAGTTTCTAGCATTGACATTTGCAAAGAGTCATCAACATCTCCAAAAGTTTGGTCTGTGTTGTAAAAAGCTGCACTTTCAACCTGCAAAAGGAATGTTGTTGTTGGAATATGGGGGAGGTGTTTTGTTTTGGCTACTGGGGGGATGTTTTGAGCACACAAAAGACTTCAGCCCCAGGGGGTCACACAAACCTAATTGAATGCAAATCCATCAATCTGTAATTTGACAGGCTCTGGTAAGTGTAGTACTCATCTGAATATTCTGGTATTCCTAGTGTTAAAACCAAAATTGACACTATCAGATCTCAGCTCCACAACCTCCCTGTTCTCAGTGTGCCATCTACCCGTCTGCATTCTGGGACCCTTAACAGCTTTGACGAAGTTGTTCAGAGTGAGGTGGAGGCCATCATCAAGAAAATGAAGCCTTCATCCTGCGCCCTGGATCCTTTCCCCTCGTCTCTCATAAAATCCAATCACTCTGCAATAGGCCCACTTATCACTCAAATAATAAATCAGTCTCTTCAATCTGGTCATGTTCCACTGCCTCTAAAAACTGCCATCATTAGGCCTCTTCTGAAAAAATCTAATTTGGATCCCGACATTTTTTCTAATTACCGCCCAATTTCACACCTCCCTTTTCTGTCTAAAGTGCTGGAAAAAGCAGTTGCTGCTCAGCTGCAGGATCACTTACAACAACACTCCCTGTATGAGAAGTTCCAGTCTGGATTCAGGGCAGCTCACAGTACTGAGACTGCACTGCTGAGAGTTACTAATGATGTCCTCTTGGCTGCTGACACTGGCTCTCCCTCCATCCTTGTCCTCCTTGACCTCACTGCAGCCTTCGACACTGTGGACCATAGTATCCTCCTCCACCGTCTTCATGTGGAGGTCGGTCTCTGTGACACCGTCCTGGACTGGTTTAAATCTTTCCTCTCCAATAGGCTGGAATGTGTTAGTCTTGGCAACGCCACGTCCCAGACAGTCTCTGTCTCCTGTGGTGTCCCTCAGGGGTCGGTTCTGGGGCCCCTGTTGTTTTCCCTTTACATGCTGCCTTTAGGTCAAATTATTAATCAGTTCAACATTTCTTTTCACTGTTATGCCGACGATACACAGCTTTACATCAGGACTGGAGCATCCTCATCTTCCACCTTGTCATCTCCATCTTCACTCACTGCCCTCTCTGCCTGCCTGGAGGCAATTAGGGCATGGATGAATCAGAACTTTCTTCAATTAAACTGCTCCAAGACCGAGGCCATACTGATTGGCACCCCTCACCAGGTACAGACATCTACTATAACAACACTTTCCTTTTCTGGACAAGACATCCCCCTCTCCACCTCTGTTACAAATCTTGGAATAAAAATGGACTCCAATCTTACATTTGAAAATCACATTAAGCTTCTGTTTAAAACTTGCTTCTTCCATCTTCGAAACATCTCTAGACTTCGCCCATCCCTAACTTTTTCCGATGCTGAGAAGCTCGTCCATGCTTTTGTCTCCTCCAGGCTCGACTACTGCAACTCCCTGTTTATTGGAATCCCTGGCAAAAACCTTCAGAAACTTCAATATATTCAAAACAGTGCTGCAAGGATCTTGTTGCGAGTTCGTAAATTTGAACATATTACGCCCATTCTTCATAACCTTCATTGGCTTCCTGTCGCCTACAGAATTCAGTACAAAACTGCTCTCATTACACATCAATGCTTACATGGAACTTCACCAGATTATCTGAAGGATATTCTTATTCCACACTCATCCACCCGGTCGCTGCGGTCACAGAACAGTAATCTCCTTCACATTCCGAGAACCAAATTAAGGACCATGGGAGACCGGGCTTTCAGTGTGGCTGCCCCCCGCCTGTGGAACTCTCTTCCTGACTGTCTGAGGGTCCCACAGTCTGTGGTTGACTTTAAGAGCGGCTTGAAGACCTTTCTTTTCAACCGAGCATACTCTGCCTCCTCATGATTCTACTTTTGATCTTAGTTGATACTGTTATTGATTTTACTTGTTCTATTACTTGTTTTATTGACATTTAATTTCTGTTGCACCGTGTAGCACTTTGAGATTTTCATTAATGAAAAGTGCGTTATAAATTGAATTCATTATTATTATTATTATTATTATTAATGATGTCCAGTTAACCAATGAATACAGGGTGCAATGGTAGGTACGATAATCACAACCAGTTATGAATCTTAGTGCACCATGATATCCAACATCTGCAGGGTGCTTGTAGGAGCATCCATGTAGAGAATGTCACCGTAATCAATGGAGGGAAGGAAAGTCACAGATACAAGGCGTTTCCTAGCATTCAGTGTTAGACATGATCTGTTTCTGAAAAAGAAACCCAGTTTAACTTTCAGTTTCTTCACTAGGTTTTCCACGTGGAGTTTAAAAGAGAGATGTGAATCGACCAGTATACCCAGATATTTATAGGAATCAACAAACTCAATAGGGACACCATTTGAGGATAAAATCAGAGGAGGATCTGCTGGAACCGCCTTCCTACTTGAAAAAAACATCCCTTTTGTTTTATCAGCATTTAGGACAAGTTTGAGACGGAACAAATCTGACTGGATGATGTCAAAAGCGGATTGTAGTAACTGGAAAGCCTTAGCTACTGTTTTAGCTCGGCAGTAAACAACTGTATCATCAGCATAGAAATGTAAGGATGCATCAGGGATGCAGTGACCTACATTAGCTATGTAGATTGTAAAGAGGGTTGGTCCTAAAACTGAGCCTTGTGGTACACCATTTTTAACTGTTAAATAGCTGGAAGAAGTACCGTTATGTTGAACACATTGCCTCCGATTGGAAAGATAGTTAGAAAACCAACCGATGGTGTGATCAGAGAAACCGATTTCTGAGAGCTTATGACACAAGATGTTATGATCCACAGTGTCAAAAGCTTTAGACAGGTCTAAGAAAAGTGCAGCACAATAATCCTTAGCATCCAATGCTTCAACAACATCATTCAGAACCTTCAGAGAAGCAGTTGTTGTGCTGTGTTTTTTCCTGAAACCAGATTGATGAAGAGGTAAGATGTTAAATGAGTCCAGATAATTTTTGATCTGAGAGTTTATCAGTTTTTCTAGAACCTTGGCTAAGATGCAGAGTTTAGAGATCGGTCGATAATTGTTCAGTGAGGTGGGGTCACCTCCCTTCAGCAAAGGAAGAACAAAGGCTGTTTTCCAAGCATCCGGAATGGTGTTTTGGCTTATGGACAGATTAAAGATGTGGGTCACAGGGACTGTGATGATATGAGCAGCCAGCCTTAAGAAATAAGGTGGAAGTTCATCTGGACCTGCAGATTTTTTAGGATCAAGATCATTTAACAGTTTATTTACCTCACTGACTGAGAACGGAGAAAAAGAGAAGGTGTGATTAACAGATGGTTGACTTGTAGGAGGGATTTGATTTGTAGAAGTTTGATTATTAGATAAAGTGGCTGATTTTCCGTTTGTAACTGTGTCAAATAATGAACTAGAAGCAACAAAATGTTTATTGAAACAGTTCAGGATCTCGTGCTTATTTGACACAGGAACAGAGTCAACAAGAAATTGTGATGGGAGGTCAGATGATTGGGGGGTGCCTGAGAGAGATTTAATGGTTTTCCAGAATTTTTTTGGATCGTTTAGATTTTTGGAGGTCTGAGATAAGAAGTAGTTACGTTTTGCGGCTTTGATGGCAGTTGTGCATTTATTCCTTAGCTGCCGAAATTTCAACCAATCAGTGTCTGAGTGTGATTTTCTTGCTGCGGCCCAAAGATGATCTCTCCAGTGCAGGAGATCAGCTAGTTCAGGAGTAAACCAGGGGCTGTCACGGCCCTTTATCCTGAACTGCCGGAAAGGAGCGTGTTTGTTTACAAAGTAAATGAAACTATCATGAAAATAGTTCCAAGCGGTGTTCACGTCATTGATTTGTAGGATACGTTGCCAATCAAAGTGGGATAGATCCCAAAGGAATGACTGTTCACTGAAACGTTTCAAATCCCTTTTTTGAATTATTCTGGGCTTAGCAGGTGGAAGTTTAGTAGATCTAAGAGCTGCTATTACGGAATGATCACTCAAAACGTTAGCAAATACACCTATACCAGGAAATTTGTGAGGTGCATTTGTGAAAAACAGATCTAAGGTGGAAGATTTTTCGGGACATTTTATGTTTGGTCTGGTGGGAGAATCGATAAGTTGTGTTAGATTGAGAGATAGGCAACATTCCTTGAATTTATCACAGAGGGGGGTCGACTTATTCCAATCAATGTTGAAATCTCCTGCCATAACAATCTCATTGTGTTTTAAATTTCCTATGAATTCAGTCAGGGAGGACAGAGCTTCAGGTGTTGCGGAGGGGGGACGATAACAACCAACAACAGTTAAGGGCTGACCTCCTTTCAAAGTGATGTTCACAGCTAAAGCCTCAAACTGGTTTGCGATTGTTTTTTTAGATGCAATCCTGGCAGCCAAAGAATCTCTGATGTAAATAGCGACTCCACCTCCCTTTTTATTACGATCACAACGATAGATCTTAAATTCATTGATTGCCAGGTCATTTTTCAAAACAGAATTGTTGAGCCAAGTTTCAGAGATAACGATCACATCTGCCCCAGAAGAAGTGATTAGGATTTTCAATTCATCAAGTTTTTTTAGAAAGCTACGAGCGTTTACATGCAGAAAACGGAGACCTGAAATATTTTTAAACTCATTAGGTGTACAGTAGTTAGTGATTGGCCCTGGGTTGGGCTGAATCCCTGAGATCAGTAACAACATTAATTGTTGACTTCTTTGTCACTGATGTGTAATTAAAGGAGTTAACAGTATGACATTTTGCCCCCATAATTGAACCATGTGAAACATTAATGAAGACACGATCATTCAGAACCCAAAAACAATGAAAGTTGCAGTGATGGGCAGATCCAGATGTGTTGATAAGATTCAATGATTCCAGGTAGTCTGAGAACTGAAAATAAGGACAGTAATATGAATGGTGCAGAAAAGTTTCAGACCATAAGGCATCACAAATTAAATGGGCAAACAAATCCGTTGTGGAGGACCAACTGTAGCTTGTATTGTCCCAACTGTAGTTTGCATTAGGCTGAGGAGGGCACCAGCCCCACTGTGAAGATGAATTGATGTGGCCATGGTCCGCTGGCCCCAGAATCAACAGGTAGAACAAATAGATTGCGCTACCAGAAAGACCTGAAATTGAAGACATGATCCCAGCCTGTTTCAGGTCAGCAGGGAGCAACAGCGTGATCAGGGAGGATGGTGACGTCACTGGTTCGATTCAACTGCTACTCAGTGCTCCTGCGCTCGGTGACGTCACTGGTCTGGTCCAGTTGCTGCTCCGTGCTCCTGGTTTCTGTGACGTCACTGGTCTGGTCCAGCTGCTGCTCTGCTCCATGCTCCTGCGCTCTGTGACGTCACTGGTCTGGTCCAGCTGCTGCTCCGTGCTCCTGCGCTCGGTGACGTCACTGGTCTGGTCCAGTTGCTGCTCGGTGATTCTGTGCTCCGCACCATGTGAGGCCACCTCCGTTTAAAAACAGCGAGGCTAAGATCTGGTCTGCTCACCCAGCTGCTCCAATTAGATCAGCTGCACTTCAAAGCATCCGCGCGTCCCTCCAGCTGAGCATAGCGCGCGATTCCTATCGCGTTCCCACGGAGTGAACATACCATACCATAACATACCATTTTATTTATAAAGCACTTTAAACAGGAACAAGTCCACACCAAAGTGCTGGACAAACAAACACGCAACAGGCAACACAGACAATGAAGTACAACACGAAAAACATAAAAAAACATTGCATATCATAAATCAAACGATCCAATACAAATCAGCTGGCATTGAAAGCGATGGAGTAGTAGTGAGTTTATAACCGGGATTTGAAAACCGAGAGGGAGGGGGTCTTCAACAGTCTTCCTCTTTTGGGTAACGACTCTTTAACGGAAATGAGGCTCTTTAAAGTTATCTGCAGCAGGTTAGATGTTTGTTGTTGAGCTCACAACAACAAATGAGGCTCTTTAAAGAGTTATCTACAGCAGGTAAGATGTTCGTTATTATTGCTGCTCCCCTCTTCAGCCTTCAACCTCTTCAGTCTGAAAAAAAAACACCTCCAGAAAAAAAAACACAGCAAGTCTTACCAGAGGGGCTGAAGCCTAACTGAACCTCTCAGCTCTCAGCAGTCTTTCAAACATCTGCACGTCCCTCAGATGAACGCGCGTGTGAGCAGAGCACAGAGCAGAGCGCAGCTCCAGTCGGGCTACAGCTGCAAGCACACGCGCGCAGATGGGCTCAGGTTCCACGGAGGTGAAACAGACTTAATGTGGACTTAATGCTAACGATCATTCAGAACCCAAAAACAATGAAAGTTGCAGTGATGGGCAGATCCAGATGTGTTGATAAGATTCAATGATTCCAGGTAGTCTGAGAACTGAAAATAAGGACAGTAATATGAATGGTGCAGAAAGGTTTCAGACCATAAGGCATCACAAATTAAATGGGCAAACAAATCCGTTGTGGAGGACCAACTGTAGCTTGTATTGTCCCAACTGTAGTTTTCATTGGGATGTGATGTCCCCACAGCCAGTTCGATTCGGTTCTGGTCAGTCAAAAACACCTCCCCCACGCTCACAAACCAGGTACGCTTATCTTCCCCCCACGCCACGAGGTCAACAAAGGACAGCAGAAAAAAATCAGCAAAGTAAAAAAACTTCCCTGCTAACCCAGGTATCAAATCTGAGACTTATCAGATTTGATACCTGGATTATTGAGTATGAACTTTCTTGTTTTGAACCACTTTGGCTGTGGCTGCCTGCCTGGGAGGAGTCGATGAGGGACAGGACGGCCCCCAGAAACCATCTTGGCTCCAGTAAACTGGTTGGTCCACATAAGTTGTTTACAGCTTGGTGGGGGAAGATCAGTGTGCTGGAACTCTGACTGAGGAAGCCCTCTGGACTGAGGGTGAAACGTTTCGACTAAAAGAAACTGTCCAGATGACCAGATTGAGACTTATCAGATTTGATACCTGGATTATTGCACTTTGAGATTTTTATTAATGAAAAGTCCATTATAAATGGAATTCATTATTATTATTATTATTATTATTATTATTATTATTATTATTATTATTGAGTATGAACTTTCTTGTTTTGAACCACTTTGGCTGTGGCTGCCTGCCTGGGAGGAGTCGACGAGGGACAGGACGGCCCCCAGAAACCATCTTGGCTCCAGCAAACTGGTTGGTCCACATAAGTTGTTTACAGCTTGGTGGGGGAAGATCAGTGTGCTGGAACTCTGACTGAGGAAGCCCTCTGGACTGAGGGTGAAACGTTTTGACTAAAAGAAACTGTCCAGATGACCAGATTGAGACTTATCAGATTCCCTGCTAATCTTGCTGAAACCAGGAGAAACCACAGGAGAACCGCAGATCCAGATGGGACGTTCAAACGGGGTCCAGTGAGAGTGGCAGAAGAAACACTGGGTCTTCGTGGGCGGCTCTCCGGCTTTAGGGCTCACCTGGTCGGACAAGAATGACCGATGGGGTGAAGCTTCCGAAAAGTAAATGGTATTGAGATTGGTCATCAAACGGGCTATTCACTAAACTCTCGGTCATGTGCTCATTCAGTTTGCACTACTTCTTATATTTGCACTAATGTTTGTATTACATCACTGCCTATAGTCATACTACTACTATACTGTTTACATACTACTGTTTACATTCAATGTTTACATTTATTAATACTGTTTACATTTATTACTACTGTTTACATTTATTTCTACTGTTTACATTTACACTACTATCTACACCACTGCTGATACATATACAGTATTCTCTGACCAGCCTTATTTAAAGTCCATGACCCACCATGTTTTCAAATTGCATCGCCATTAATATTTATTAGTTTATTTAAAAATAATACAGGAGCGTTTATTTATATTGTAGAGAAATAATGCAAAATGTGTTATTTCATGATTTATAGCAGATTTTAGCAGAAGCTCCGGGAAGATCTGCCCCTCTCCAAATATGGGCATTCACATCACTAAAGATTCCGCCTTGGAGTTACAGGCGGAGTTTTAATAAGCCTTCATCAACTTCCATGACCGCTGCTCTAAGAGAGGAAAAAAAAAAGAGAAGCGGTTGCTCACTGATGTCTGTCATATTCTGAGCAGCATCCACGTAGACATACTAGTTTAATTCGCTTGATCGCGACAAATTCATTCATTTCCGCATCGCCTTTTTATTCTCTCCCCTGACCAGACAGGTCGGGAGTAGAAAGGCAGCCGCAGCGCGGAGCTCTGTCGGTCTGGATGTACCATCGCGCGCGGGCTTCCCCGTGCTCTCTGTGCTTCCCCGTGCTCCAGCAACAAGGCTGGACAGAACCGAGCCCCAGCACGAACTTCAAAGCTGACCCGCAGCGGAACGGGGAGCCAGGGAGAAGCCGCGCGGCTCGCTCCTCTCTGGGCAGAGGAGAGGAGAGCAGCCAGCAACAGTCGCAGCGGTGTTATATCTTATTAAAAAGGTCTATAAAATAAATAAAAAATAAAAGCAGACCACTGGTCCAGTTGTACACAAAAATGCACCAGGAAATATGCAGTTTTACTCTCACTCTCATAAACCTCCATGGAAACTCACTCCTACCTTCTGCCTTGCTTTCTGGGTGGAGATCAATGTAACAAAAGGCATGACCCTTCGGGACTCTTCGGCCAGGTTTCCGGATTCATTCGGGAGTGGGTTTTTTTTTTTTTTTTTTTTAACCCTCGCCTGGCCCAAATGCAAAAATGAAAATAAAATTCATAAAATACTACAGTAATTCTCCAATATGGTGAATTGTTACTGTCACGGTGGGTGTTGTCCTTTAAGGATGCCCAATGTGCCTTACTGCATATGCCACTTTTGCCTCTATACCAACATCAACTACTACCTCATACATATACTGTGTACATTAACTCATATGCTGCTTTGCCACTCTTTGCAAATGTCAATGCTAGAACCTTCAGTTTATTTTATAGATATACTTTTTATATTTTTTATACTACTATGCAAAAACTCAGGACAGTATTACACTTTTATTATTTCATTCTATGCTTATGTTCATTAAATGTTTAGTGTTTTAGTTTGAGTTTTAGTTTTAGTGTTGGTGTAAATTTTCATACTTCTATACTACTATGCAAAAACTCAGGACAGTGTTACATTTTTACTATTTTATGCTTATGTTTATTAAATGTTTCAGTGTTTTAGTGTTTAAATGGTTAATGTTGCACCGAGGGACTGAGAGAAACGCAATTTCAAGCCTGTGTATGTCCTGTACATATTGCAGTTCTGACAATAAAGTTGACTTTGACTTTGACTAAAGTCAGTGAGGTGAAATTTTTGGGAGTCATCATTGATGACAAGCTGTCATGGAGAACTCACATTAATTACTTACGAACAAAAATCTCAAAATCTATTGGAATACTATATAAAGTGAAGGAGTTATTTAATGACAAAGCCCTGTTTTTTTTTTTCATTCATTCAACCTTTATTTATACAGGCTAGCCTCGTTGAGTCACGGGGACTCATTTACAAGAGGGACCTGTCTCACTCACACCAAACAACCATCCACTCTCACACTCACACCTAGGGTCAATTTAGAGTCACCAATCAGCCTAACATGCATGTTTTTTGGTCTGTGGGAGGAAACCGGAGTACCCGGAGGAAACCCACGCATGCACGGGGAGAACATGCAAACTCCACCCAGAAAGGCCCCCGGACCGGGATTTGAACCGGCAACCTTCTCGCTGAGAGGCAGCAGCTCTACCAGTTGTGCCACCGTGCTGCCAGATGTTTTTGTTATATAATACATTAATTCTTCCTCATTTGATTTACTGTATTGAAGTTTGGGTTAAAGCGTGTAAGACAATCACAAATCCGGTCTTTATTTTACAAAAAAGAGCTATAAGAATTATCGCTAGAAAAGATTACACCCATCCATCAAATATATTGTTTTGTAAATTGAAAATTTTGAAATTCTATGAATTGGTTGATTATCACATTTTAATATTTATGTATAAGGCCCACAAAAACATTACCTTCTAACATTCGAATTAACTTTGTTAAAAGAGAGAGTTATTATTTTTTAAAGGGGATAGAACTGGTCATGAAGCCACGGTTTCGAACCTGTTTGAAGGAAAGATGTACTTCAATCCAGGGTATAGGTTTATGGAATGGTTTAGAGGATGACTTTAAAAATATCAGATCTCTGTGTATATTTAAGAGAAAGGTTCAAACTAGTTTTTTGAAGATATATGATCAAGAATAATTTAATTGAAAGAAACTGCTGTTTGAGCTGACGTATTTTTCTTTTTAGTATTGCTTTTATTTTATATTATATTTTGTTTTAAATATTTTGAGGAAAAAAAGGAGCAGACATCATAAGATTTATTCTTCTTCTGCTTCTTTTCATTTTGATTTGTGTATTAATTGTGTTTTATTGTAAACATTTTTTTGTATTTTAAAATGAATGAATGAATAAATGAAATGAAAATGAAAAATTTTGGTTGTGTGTTCTTTTCCAACTCTTCTTCTAATTCATTCATTCATTCATTCAACCTTTATTTATACAGGCTAGCCTCGTTGAGTCACGGGGACTCATTTACAAGAGGGACCTGTCTCACTCACACCAAACAACCATCCACTCTCACACTCACACCTAGGGTCAATTTAGAGTCACCAATCAGCCTAACAAGCATGTTTTTTGGTCTGTGGGAGGAAACCGGAGTACCCGGAGGAAACCCACGCATGCACGGGGAGAACATGCAAACTCCACCCAGAAAGGCCCAGAAAGGCCCCTAATGCGTGTTAGTGGTGGTTAGTAAAGAGCTTAATGTATCACTACTAGTGCCACCAGCTGGTAAGGTGCGTTGATCTTAATGATTTGCCTGCTACAGGAGAACTACCCGTCCACTAAAGGGGTCCTAATGGACGCTGTGGATACAGAAATAAACCGGTCCCACAGGAACAGGCCCAAACAAGCCACAATGGGACCCTACAGGCCCTGTGGATAAGGGGCATTGAAGACATGTGTTGTTCTTTATGGTAGCAGCTTCATATTCCAATCTGTGGTGTCAAAACAGTCCTGAAGTGCTTCTGAAGACCCCTCTGGCCACACTCGTACCTGCTTGCGGACTGGTTTGGTGACTTTATTTTTATTTTTTATTTTTTTGGTTTGGTGACTTTCACCAGTGGTCTGTATGCTGGCATTAGCATAACACTGATGTGATCAGAAGCACTGATATGGGGGAGGGGAAGGGCCTTGTAAGCTCCTTTCATGGTGGTGTAAACTTGGTCCAGTGTACTGTTTCCTCTTGTTGGAAAGTTTATGTTTCTGTATGTTTTTGGAAAGACACTCCTTAAATCTGCATGGTTAAAATCACCAATCACCAACCAGGATGAGAAAAGCATCAGGGTGGGCTGTCTGCTGCTCACTGATGTGCAGATATAGTTCATTCAGTGCCTCACCTCTAATTTTGCTGCTAGAGCTTGGAGGTATAAAAACAGCAATGATTATAACAGCTGTAAATTCCCTCAATAACTAGAATGGTCTGCATTTAATAGCCATAAACTTCACTAAAGGTGAGCAGTGTTTGTAGACCACAGCAGCATTTCGACACCAGGCGTTGTTGATGTAAACACAGAGCCCCCCTCCGCGAGTCTTACCGCCCTTGATGAGAGCTCTGTCTGCTTTGTAGCATGTTAGCCGCTCAAGCATGAATAGCATGGTCCAGAACGTTGTAGTTAAGCCATGTTTCCGTAAACACAAAAACACAACAGTCTCTCACAGTCTTTTGTGTTGTTCATAGCAGGCGTATGTAATCCAGTTTATTGTCCAAGGAGTGTATGTTAGCCAAACCATGGATGGGACACCCGGTTTGTGTGGGCTAGCTGCTAACCTAGCTCCGATACCTCCGCACTTTCCCCACTTCTGCTTCCTGTCACGCCGCTTATGACGCTTCCACTGTGGACGTGATGAAGGAGGGAGGGTTCCAGAGCAGGCCACAGTCACGTAGCTCTTCTTTGAGTTTGCTGTTTATTCTTAAATGAGTGGTTTTTCTGACATCAAGCAGGAACTCACGGCTATACTTTTCTGCCACTCCAGATTTCCTCATGTAATACCGCACCTCCTCTCTTGGCACCCTGTCATATGCTTTTTCTAAATCCACAAACACACAATGGAGTTCTTTCTGACCCTCTCTGTACTTCTCTATCAACATCCTCAAAGCAAAGATGCATCTGTGGTGCTCTTTCTTGACATGAAACCATACTGCTGCTCACGGATAGTCACCTCTTGTCTAAGTCTTGCTTCCACAGCTCTCTCCCAGATCTTCATTGTGTGGCTTATCAACTTAATTCCCCTGTAGTTGCTACAACTCTGTACATCACCCTTTCTTAAAAATGGGCCCCAGCACACTTCTCCATTCTTCAGGCATTTTCTCACCTCAAATATTCCATTAAATATTTGAGTCAAAAACCTCACTGCCATCTCTCCAAGACATTTCCAAACCTCCACTGGTATGTCATCAGGTCCTACTGCCTTCCCCTTCTTCATTCTTTTCAGAGCTTTCCGGACTTCACCCTCACTAATCTTTCCCACTTCCTGGTCCACAGTTTCTATGACCTCCACTCTTCTTTCTCTTTCATTCTCTTCATTAATTAGCTCCTCAAAGTAATCCTTCCATCTTCCTGTCACACTCTCAAAGTCAAAGTCAAAGTCAAAGTCAACTTTATTGTCAGATCTGCAATATGTACAGTGCAGGACATACACAGGACCGAAATTGCGTTTCTCTCAGTCCCTCGGTGCAACAGTAAACATCTAAACATTGAAACACTGAAACATATAATAATAGACATAAGCATAAAAATAGTAAAACTAACACTGTCCTGAGTTGTTTTTTTTTTTTTTTTTTTTTTTGCATAGTGGTATAAAAAAAGAGTATAAAAAGTATAACTAAAATAAACTAAAGGTTTCTAGCATTGACATTTGCAAAGTGGCAAAGCAGCGTATGAGTCAATGTACACAGTATATGTATGAGGTAGTAGTTGATGTTGTTGTAGAGGCAAAAAGTGGCATATGCAGTAAGGCACATTGGGCATCCCTAAATAAGACCGTTCAGAGCACACTGTATATGTACCAGCAGTGGTGTAGATATTAGAGTAGTGTAAATAAATGTAAACAGTAGTAATTACATGTAAGCAGTAGTAATAAAAGTAAACAGTATTAATAAATGTAAACAGAGAATGTAAACAGTATTATGATTATAGGCAGTGATGTAATACAGACATTAGTGCAAGTATGAGAAGTAGTGCAAACTGTATGAGCACATGACCGAGAGTTTAGTGAAAACCCGTTTGGTGACACAGAGTCTAGTGTTAAAAACTTTGTGTTGAGTGATAGTATGTGAGAAAGTTTTAGTGTTAAGGCAGTTCAAATGGGAGGGGAGGCAGAGCAGGCAGAGTGTTTAGCATTCTGACTGCCTGATGAACAGAGCTGTCTCTCAGTCTGCTGGTTCGAGCCTGGAGACTCCTCAGTCTCCTTCCTGATGGCAGCAGTCTGAAGCAGCTGTGTAGTGGGTGTGTGGGATCACCTGCCATGCGGTGGGCTTTCCGAGTGAGGCGTTTGCTGTGTAAGTCCTGCAGTGAGGGCAAGGAGGTGCCCACGATCTTCTCAGCTGCTCTCACAATGCGCTGGAGGCTCTTGCGGCAGGATGCAGTACATGCACCAAACCACACAGTGATGCAGCTGGTCAGGACACTTTCTATGGCACCTCTGTAGAAGGTGCTCATGATGGGGGTTGAAGCTCCAGCCCTTTTCAGCTTGCGGAGAAAGTAGAGACGCTGGTGAGCCTTCTTTGCCAGTGCTGCAGTGTTCCTGCTCCAGGACAGGTCCTTTGAGACGTGCACTCCCAGGAACTTGGTGCTGTCCACTCTCTCCACTGCGGTGCTGTTGATGGTCAGAGGAGGATGTTGGGCATCCCTCTTCCTGAAGTCCACAACAATCTCCTTTGTCTTCTCCACGTTGAGAGTGAGATTGTTGTGTCCGCACCACAAGGCCAGGCGGCTCACCTCGTTCCTGTAGTCCGTCTCATCGTTGTTGCTGATGAGACCTACCACTGTTGTGTCATCCGCAAACTTGATGAAGTGGTTGGAGCTGTACGATGGTGTGCAGTCACTCTCCTCACTTGTTAGAACATTACCATTCCCATCTTTAATAAGCCTAACCTGCTGCACATCCTTTCCAGCCTGATCCCTCTGTCTTGCCAATCGTTACAAGTCCTTCTCGCCCTCTTTAGTGTCCAGTCTCCCATACAACTCATTGTACGCCCTCTGCTTTGCCTTAGCTACTTCCCTCTTTGCTCTATGTCCCATCTCCTTATATTCCTGTCTCCTCTCTTCAGTCCTCTCACTGTCATATTTCTTTTTGGCTAATCTCTTTCTTTGAATGGCATCCTGCACTTCACTATTCCACCACCAGGTTTCCTTATCATCCATTCTCTGTCCAGATGACACACCAAGTACCTTCCTACCTGTCTCTCTAATTACTGTTGCTGTAGTAGCCCAGTCACTTGGAAGCTCTTTCTTACCACCCAGAGCCTTTAACAGCTCGTCTCTGAATTTCTCACAACATTCTTCCTTCTTTAGCTTCCACCATTTGGTCTTCTTCTCGGATTTTACTCTTTTTCTCTTCTTTACAATAACAGTCATTCTACACACAACCATCCGATGCTGTCTGGCCACGCTCTCTCCTGCTACAACCTTACAGTCTCCAATGTCCTTCAGGTTTTCTCTTCTACACAGAATATAGTCGACCTGCATACTCCTTCCTCCACTTTTATAGGTCACTCTTTGTTCCTCCCTCTCTTGGAAATAGAGCTTTGGAGCACACGTGACTGTGTGGGGGCGTGTCGGGGGCGTTCCGGTCTCGACCGCCATCTTGGCAGCCCTCAGAAAAAATAAAAAATTCAGGAGATTTTCCATCGTTTTCGCACTGTATCTTCCGTCACGATGCTGAAAAGCAGCGCAAAACAAAGTGGACTGTATCGTAATAAGCTTTTCCCAGATGACCAAAAAAACTACATGGAAAAAATCGGTATAATTGGAAATGTCGCCCATTTGAAATAAATAAATAAATGGAGCAGAGACCCGGAGTAATACTTCATATCTGTCAAGTCTCCCATTTTAGCCGGGAAACTACCGGATTTTACCCCTCTTTCCCGTCGTCATCCCGAATGATTATTTTCCCGGAAATTTCCCGTATTATAATAAAAAACATTCCAGTGCCTCTGAATTATGTCACTAGCCTCGCGAGAACTGCCACCCGCAGTAGCCTCGGTGGCAGTTCTCGCGATGTTAGTGCTGGCAGCGGGAGCAAACCCGGAAAAACACATCAGAGATAGATAAATGTAACGAGAGAGAAGGCATCCCTGCCAAAAAGTTAAGACTTCGTGTAAATATCTTGAAAAATGGGACAGCGAATTTACTTTCCTAAAGAAGAGTAGGGGGGGCACAATTACACGTTTTGTAAGATTTGTAACTGCGATTTTAGTGTCTCTCATGGGGGAAGGAACGATGTCCGTCAGCATGAAAAATCCGTCAAGCACAAACGCGGGCTAGAGGCACAAATGAACTACATATGTAAGAATGTTCACAGCATTTCAATGTCAACAAAGGTAGGCCTATCAGATTGTGATCACTTAACTGCTTAAAAACGGCTTAAAGACTTTTTTTAAGCAAGCCTGTTGTGCCTCCACATGATTTTATTTTTAATCTTGGTTGATATTATTATTGATTTTACTTGATTTTATCACTTGTTTTATTTATTTTTTATTTTTTAAGCAGGCCTATTTTGCCTCCACATAATTTTGTCTTTGATCTTAGTTGATATTATTATTGATTTTACACTTGTTTTATTTGATTTTTGCTTTTGTTGCACTTTGTAGCACTTTGAGATTTTTATTAATGAAAAGTGCAGTATAAATTAAATTCATTATTATTATTATTATAACTGGTTTGTAAGTGGCTGATAGGTTTACAAGAAATCTAAAATAACTACCTGTCTTAAAATGTAAGGGGTCCTGGACTTTGGTTGGGCTAGTGGGATGGCTCGGAGTACCCGGCAGAACATTTGCCTTATTTTTAAATCCAAAACTTGACAGGTATGAATATTTGCCTCCACTGACATTCCCAGTCATTTTAGCAGACCTGATCTGTGTCAGTGTTTACACCACAAATAATTTTTATAATTACAATTCACTGGGAGAGCTGGTCCAATCTATGAACAGCTGGGTAGATGATTTAGAGATTTTTAAAGCCTCCAGATTGTAAATACAGTACGTTGAAGGTATGTTGTTCTTGGCTCATTAATTTTACATAAATTATTAATATACATGTCTTTCAGAATCAATCAACCTTCTGTATGCTAAGAGTATTAAAAATTGTGAACACTTGATTTTTAAAGTATGTATTTTAACTGATTTACAAAGCTCCAAGTAGAAAATTACCTTATTTTTAATGACTTGAGCTTGTCTAATGACATGTAGACTTCAAATCTTGTTTAGATTACTTTATATATAATATGTATTAAGATGCATATCAAGTCAAAGTCAAAGTCAACTTTATTGTCAGAACTGCAATATGTACAGGACATACACAGGATTGAAATTGCGTTTCTCTCAGTCCCTCGGTGCAACAGTAACCATTTAAACACTAAAACACTGAAACATTTAATAAACATAAGCATAAAATAGTAAAAGTGTAACATTGTCCTGAGTTTTTGCATAGTAGTATAAAAGTATGAAAATTTACACCAACACTAAGACACTAAACAAAGTGCAGCCCGAAGACCCCTTATGATGAGTAAAATAAATGGACAAAATGTTCCCTCGCCCGGACGCGGGTCACCGTGGCCCCACTCTGGAGCCAGGCCCGGAGGTGGGGCACGTTGGCGAGTGCCTGGTGGCCGGGCTTTCACCCATGGAGCTCGGCCGGGCACAGCCCGAAGAGGAGACGTGGGTCCCCCTTCCCATGGGCTCACCACCTATGGGAGGGGCCAAAGGGGTCGGGTGCAATGTGGGATGGGTGGTGGCCGAGGGCGGGGACCCTGGCGGTCTGATCCTCGGCTACAGAAGCTGGCCATTGGGACATGGAATGTCACCTCTCTGGTGGGGAAGGAGCCTGAGCTAGTGTGTGAGGTTGAGAGGTTCCGGCTAGAAATAGTCGGACTCACCTCAACGCATGGCTCTGGCTCTGGAACCAGTTTCCTTGAGAGGGGTTGGACACTCTTCTACTCTGGAGTTGCCCCTGGTGAGAGGCGCCGAGCAGGAGTGGGCATACTTGTTGCCCCCCATCTTGGTGCCTGTACGTTGGGGTTCACCCCGGTGAACGAGAGGGTAGCCTCCCTTCGCCTACGTGTGGGGGGACGGGCTCTGACTGTTGTTTGTGCCTATGCGCCAAACGGCAGCGCAGATTACCCACCCTTTTTGGAGTCCTTGGAGGGGGTATTGGAGAGTGCGCCTCCTGGGGACTCCCTTGTTCTGCTGGGGGACTTCAACGCTCACGTGGGCAATGACAGTGAGACCTGGAGGGGTGTGGTTGGGAGGAACGGCCCCCCTGATCTGAACCCGAGTGGTGTTTTGTTGTTGGACTTCTGTGCTCGTCATGGATTGTCCATAACGAACACCATGTTCAGGCATAAGGGTGTACATATGTGCTCTTGGCACCAGGACACCCTAGGTCGCAGTTCGATGATCGACTTTGTTGTCGTCTCATCTGATCTGCGGCCGCATGTCCTGGACACTCGGGTGAAGAGAGGGGCGGAGCTGTCAACTGACCACTACCTGGTGGTGAGTTGGCTCCGATGGTGGGGGAGGATGCCGGTCAGACCTGGCAGACCCAAACGTATTGTGAGGGTCTGCTGGGAACGTCTGGCAGAGTCTCCCGTAAGACGGAGCTTTAACTCCCACCTCCGGGAGAGCTTTGAACACGTTCCGAGGGAGGCGGGGGACATTGAGTCCGAGTGGGCCATGTTCCGCGCCTCTATTGTCGAGGTAGCTTATCAGAGTTGTGGCCGCAAGGTTGTTGGTGCCTGTCGTGGTGGCAACCCTCGAACCCGGTGGTGGACACCGGCGGTGAGGGATGCTGTCATGCTGAAGAAGGAGTCCTATTGGGCCTTTTTGGCCTGTGGGACCCCGGAAGCAGCAGATAGGTACCGACAGTCCAAGCGGCATGCGGCTCGGGTGGTTGCTGAGGCAAAAACTCGGGCGTGGGAGGAGTTCGGAGAGGCCATGGAGAATGACTTCCGTACGGCTTCGAGGCGATTCTGGTCCACCATCCGGCGTCTCAGGGGGGGAAAGCGGTACGCGACCAACACCATTTATGGTGGGGATGGCGTGCTGTTGACCTCAACTCGGGATGTTGTGAGTCGGTGGGCGGAGTACTTCGAAGACCTCCTCAATCCTACTGGCACGTCTTCCACTGAGGAAGCGGAGCCTGGGGACTTTGGGTCGGGCTCTCCAATCTCTGGAGCTGAGGTCACCGAGGTGGTTAAAAAGCTCCGCGGTGGCAGGGCTCCAGGGGTGGATGAGATTCGCCCTGAGTTCCTTAGGGCTCTGGATGTTGTGGGGTTGTGTTGGCTTACGCGACTCTGCAATATCGCGTGGACATCGGGGGCAGTTCCCTTGGATTGGCAGACTGGGGTGGTGGTTCCCCTATTCAAAAAGGGGGACCGTAGGGTGTGTTCCAACTATAGGGGGATCACACTCTTAAGCCTCCCTGGTAAGGTCTATTCAGGGGTTCTGGAGAGGAGGGTCCGTCGGATAGTCGAACCTCGGATTCAGGAGGAGCAGTGTGGTTTTCGTGCTGGTCGTGGAACACTGGACCAGCTCTACACCCTCAGCAGGGTCCTGGAGGGTGCGTGGGAGTTTGCCCAACCAGTTTACATGTGCTTTGTGGACTTGGAAAAGGCATTCGACCGCGTCCCTCGGGGGGTTCTGTGGGGGGTACTCCGGGAGTATGGGGTACCAGGCCCTTTGATATGGGCTGTTAGGTCCCTGTACGACCGGTGTCAGAGCTTGGTCCGCATTGCCGGCAGTAAGTCAGGCTCGTTTCCAGTGAGAGTTGGACTCCGCCAAGGTTGCCCTTTGTCACCGATTCTGTTCATAACTTTTATGGACAGAATTTCTAGGCGCAGCCAAGGTGTTGAGAGGATCCGTTTTGGTGGCCTTAGAATCGCTTCTCTGTTTTTTGCAGATGATATGGTCCTATTGGCTTCATCAGATCGTGATCTACAGCTTTCGCTGGAGCGGTTTGCAGCCGAGTGTGATGCGGCCGGGATGAGGATCAGTTCCTCCAAATCCGAGGCCATGGTCTTGAGCCGGAAAAGGGTAGCATGCCCTCTCCGGGTCGGGGATGAGGTCCTGCCCCAAGTGGAGGAGTTTAAGTATCTCGGGGTCTTGTTCACGAATGAGGGAAAACTGGAGCGTGAGATCGATAGGCGGATAGGTGCAGCATCCGCAGTGAAGCGGGCGCTGTCCGTGGTGAAGAGAGAGCTGAGTCGAAAGGCAAAGCTCTCAATTTACCGATCGATCTACGTTCCCACCCTCATCTATGGTCATGAGCTTTGGGTTGTGACCGAAAGAACGAGATCTCGGATACAAGCGGCTGAAATGAGTTTTCTCCGCAGGGTGTCTGGACTCTCCCTTAGAGATAGGGTGAGAAGCTCAGTCATCCGGGAGGGACTCGGAGTAGAGCCGCTGCTTCTCCACATCGAGAGGAGCCAGTTGAGGTGGCTCGGGCATCTGGTTAGGATGCCTCCTGGACGCCTCCCTGGTGAGGTGTTCCGGGCATGTCCCACCGGGAGGAGACCCAGAGGAAGACCCAGGACACGCTGGAGGGACTATGTTTCTCGGCTGGCCTGGGAACGCCTTGGGATTCCCCCAGAGGAGCTGCTCCATGTGGCTGGGGAGAGGGAAGTCTGGGCCTCCCTACTTCTGGGCCTCCCTACTTAGGTTGCTACACCCGCGACCCGACCCCGGATAAGCAGACGAAAATGGATGGATGGATGGATAAAACACTAAACATTTAATGAACATAAGCATAAAATTAAATAATAAAAGTGTAATACTGTCCTGAGTTTTTGCATAGTAGTATAAAAAGTATAAAAAGTATATCTATAAAATAAACTGAAGGTTCTAGCATTGACATTTGCAAAGAGTGGCAAAGCAGCATATGAGTTAATGTACACAGTATATGTATGAGGTAGTTGATGTTGGTATAGAGGCAAAGTGGCATATGCAGTAAGGCACATAAGGCACATTGGGCATCCTTAAATAAGGCTAGTCAGAGAATACTGTATATGTATCAGCAGTAGTGTAGATATAAAAGTAGTGTAAATGTAAACAGTAGTAATAAATGTAAACAGTAGTAATAAATGTAAACAGTATTAATAAATGTAAACAGTATTAATAAATGTAAACAGTGAATGTAAACAGCTGGGTAGATGATTTAGACATTTTTAAAGCCCCCAGATTGTAAATACGCTGAAGGTACGTTGTTCTTGGCTCATTAATTTTACATAAATTATTAATATACATGTCTTTCAGAATCAATCAACCTTCTGTATGCTAAGAGTAATAAAAATTGTGAACACTTGATTTTTAAAGTATGTATTTTAACTGATTTACATAAATTATTAATATACATGTCTTTCAGAATCAATCAACCTTCTGTATGCTAAGAGTATTACGTAGCAGACCTGATCTGTGTCAGTGTTTATAATTACAATTCACTGGGAGATTTGGTATAACCTATGAACAGCTGGGTAGATGGTTTAGACATTTTTAAAGCCCCCAGATTGTAAATACGTTGAAGGTACATTGTTCTTGGCTCATTAATTTTACATAAATTATTAATATACATGTCTTTAAAACAAGTGGTAATATATACATGTCTTTAAAACAAGTGGGTCTTCAGTCTGGTTTTGAACAGAGTCAGATCAGAGGTGGCACGCAGCTCAAGGGGGAGGCTGTTCCAGGCTTTTGGGCCGGCAACAGAAAAGGACCGGTCTCCCCATTGTTTGTACCTTGAGTGAAGCACCGCCAGCAGGTGTCAACTGGCAGATCGTAAAGCTCTGCCGGGCTGATGGACTTTCAAAAGTTCTGTGATGTAGAGAGGCGCAAGTCCATTCTGAGCTTTAAAAACAAACAGCAGCAGCTTGAACTGTATCCTGAACTGAACCGGGAGCCAGTGTAAAGATGACAGGACAGGAGTAATGTGTTCATATTTTTGTGTGTTGGTCAAAAAGCGGGCAGCAGAGTTCTGTACAAGCTGTAAATGGGACATGGAAGATTGATTAATTCCAAACGTATAACGCATTACACTAATCAAGTCTGGAGGTCACAAAGGCATGGATGGCCTTCTCCAGATCACTACGGCTAAGGAGTGCATTTACTTTAGAGAGCAGACAGAGCTGAAAGAAGTTGGTTTTGACAACAGAACTGATCTGTTTATCTAGCTTTAAGTTGGAATAAAGCTGCACACCAAGATTTCTGACTACCTGATTGAAGTGGGGGAGGGGAAAACCGAAACTAGGACGGAGAAGGATGTTGATGGTGTCATCGGATGCACCAAATAAAATGCATTCGGTTTTATCAGTATTTAGGTGGAGGAAGTTTTGAGAGAGCCAGAGCTTAATGTCATTTAAGCAGTTGACAATAGTGTTTGAACTGGGTGAGGGGTTGAGAGTGACAGGCAGATAGATTTGTAGATCATCTGCATACATATAAAAAGACAGATTATGGCGTGCAATGATTGATCCTAATGGCAACATGTAAAGAGAAAAGAGAACTGGCCCCAGAATGGATCCCTGTGGTACACCAGAGGTCAGAGGGATTGATGAAGAAGAGGACAGATCACCTATCATGACAGAAAATGTTCTCCCTGTTAAGTATGATCTGAACCACTCAAGCATAGCTCCCTGGAGCCCAACCTGCTGAGACAAACGGGTGATTAGTACCTGATGGTCTACGGTGTAAAAGCTGCTAAGAGGTCTAACATAACCAGCAGAATAGGTTTTTTGCATCCAGGGACAAAATAATTTCATTCTGCACTTTGAGCAGTGCTGATTCAGTGCTGTGACGGGCTCTGAAACCAGACTGAAATTTTTCAAACAGGTTGTTGAGCTCTAGAAAAGATTAAAGTTGAATAAAAACAATCTTTTCTAGTACCTAGATAAAAATGACAGATGGGAAATTGGCCTGAAATTAGAGAGAGCTATAGGATCTAGGCCTGGTTTTTTGAGAAGAGGCCTGACCACAGCATGTTTAAAAGCAGATGGCACATAACCTGAAGTTAGACAGCTGTTAATGAATGACAAAAGACAAGGATCAATTACATCAAAGGACTGTTTGAACATTTTTGAGGAAATGATGTCCAGAGAACAGTTTGTTGGTTTCATCTGCTGAACCACCTTGATGAAGTTAGGCAGTGAAACCAGGTCGAACTCGTCAAAAACAGCGGTGGTTATTGCAGACGCACGTGATTGGACAGTGTTTGATGGGTTGACAATGTTCTGTCTGATAGAGTCAATTTTGTTGACAAGGTAACTCTGAAAGTTGTCACAGGTAGACTGTGTAGCAGTTTTCAGAACATTGACAGAAGGATTGATGACCCCTCGGCCAGTTGCAGCTGGTGGAGATTAAATTGGAGCGGTACTATGACTTGGCCTGCTTACCAGCATTTTGATAATCACAGAGACAGTCTCTCAGTATTCCCTGGGACACATGAAGCCGGTCCCTCCTCCATTTGCGCTCTGCTTTCTTGCAACGTTGTTGAAGAGCCCGAGTTGATTTGTTGAGCCATGGAGGTGGTTTGATCTTTGAAGAAGCCTGTTTGAGAGGAGCGATGGAGTCCAAGATCGTTGTGCAGGTGTGATGGAAAGAGGTGATGAATTCCTCTGGATGTAGAGATGGGTCCAGGCTGACAGCAGAGTAGAGTAGAGACAGTGCTCTTAAAGGCATCAGTGAACTAACTTGGAGTGGATGGGGTGATGGAGCAACAGAGATGTGCTGGGAGAACAGCCATTACTGCAGGAGAGGTGGAAAATTCAAATATGATGGGAAAGTGGTCCGAAATGCAGGTGTCCAGAATCTCTACAGCAGATATGTGTAGGTCGTGTGAGATAATTAAGTATAGTGTGTGACCCTGATTGTGTATGGACCCTGACACAGACTGTGACAGGTTAAAATAGTCCAGAAGGTTCTGTAACTCAAATCCAAGTTGATTACTTGGACAGCAGATATGGGCGTTGAAATCACCACAAAAAAGCAGACTGTCAAATGTTGACAGCAATTCAGCCAGCAGTTCTGAGAACTCACTGAGGAAGTCCTTGTTATATTTTGGTGTTATATTTTAAATAAGCCCACACAGCAGAGGTTTTGCAGATTCCAGCACAAACAGCATGATCTCAAAGCTGCTGTAGGTTTTAGGAGGTAACGAGCAGCACTTGAACGCATCACTGAACACAGTAGCCAGGCCACCCCCCCGTC
>JBBPBX010023061.1:0-12169 GCA_038048925.1 Garcialebias charrua | reverse complement strand
AGTAATGACAGTGTTCTAAAAAACAAGAATAAAATGAGATTGTCACAGTATTTTGTGAAAAATAATGAGGAAATACATGATGAAAATGAAATTGTTAATAGATTTAATAACTATTTTGTGATTGTGGGATCAAACCTTGCTAAAACAATTCCAAAAGTTGATAAAAATGTGAGCTACTTAATTAAAGGTTGTGAAAACAGTATGTTTCTACAAGAAACTGATAAAGAAGAAATACTGATAGTAGTTTAAAAATTTGCAGATAAAATATCTAAGGACTGGGTAGATATGGATATGATGGATGTAAAATGCATAATAAATCATGTTTTTGAGCCGTTAACATACAGATGCAATTTGTCTTTTTCCATCCATCCATCCATTGTCTTCCACTTATCCATGGTCGGGTCGCGGCGGTAGCAGCCTAAGTAAGGAGGCCCAGACTTCCCTCTCTCCAGCCACTTGGAACAGCTCCTCCGGGGGAATCCCAAGGCGTTTCCAGGCCAGCCGAGAAACATAGTCCCTCCAGCGTGTCCTGTGTCTTCCTCTGGGTCTCCTCCCGGTGGGACATGCCCGGAACACCTCACCAGGGAGGCGTCCAGGAGGCATCCTAACCAGATGCCCGAGCCACCTCAACTGGCTCCTCTCGATGTGGAGAAGCAGCGGCTCTACTCTGAGTCCCTCCCGGATGACTGAGCTTCTCACCCTATCTCTAAGGGAGAGTCCAGACACCCTGCGGAGAAAACTCATTTCAGCCGCTTGTATCCGAGATCTCGTTCTTTCGGTCACAACCCAAAGCTCATGACCATAGATGAGGGTGGGAACGTAGATCGATCGGTAAATTGAGAGCTTTGCCTTTTGACTCAGCTCTCTCTTCACCACGACAGACCGGTACAGCGCCCGCTTCACTGCGGACGCTGCACCTATCCGCCTATCGATCTCACGCTCCAGTTTTCCCTCATTCGTGAACAAGACCCCGAGATACTTAAACTCCTCCACTTGGGGCAGGACCTCCTCCCCGACCCGGAGAGGGCATGCTACCCTTTTCCGGCTCAAGACCATGGCCTCGGATTTGGAGGAACTGATCCTCATCCCGGCTGCATCACACTCTACTGCAAACCGCTCCAGTGAAAGATGTAGATCAAGACTTGATGAAGCCAATAGGACCACATCATCTGCAAAAAACTGAGAAGTGATTCTAAGGCCACCAAAACAGATCCCCTCAATACCTTGGTTGCGCCTAGAAATTCTGTCCATAAAACCCTGATGCATGCTCCTAGATCTGTCCATAAAAGTTATGAACATAATCAGTGACAAAGTGCAACCTTGGCGGAGTCCAACTCTCATTGGAAACGAGCCTGACTTACTGCCGGCAATGCGGACCAAGCTCTGACACTGGTCGTACAGGGACCCAACAGCCCGTATCAAAGGGCCTGGTACCCCATACTCCCTGAGTACCCCCCACAGAACCCCCAAGGGATGCGGTAATGCCTTCTCCAAGTCCACAAAGCACATGTAAACTGGTTGGGCAAACTCCCACGCACCCTCCAGGACCCTGCTGAGGGTGTAGAGCTGGTCCAGTGTTCCACGACCAGGACGAAAACCACATTGCTCCTCCTGAATCTGAGGTTTGACTATCCGACGGACCTTCTTCTCCAGAACCCCTGAATAGACTTTACCAGGGAGGCTTAAGAGTGTGATCCCCCTATAGTTGGAACACACCCTACGGTCCCCTTTTTTGAATAGGGAAACCACCACCCCAATCTGACAATCCAAGGGAACTACCCCCGATGTCCATGCGATATTGCAGAGTTGCGTAAGCCAACACAACCCTACAACATCCAGAGCCCTAAGGAACTCCGGGCGAATCTCATCCACCCCTGGAGCCCTGATACCGCAGAGCTTTTTAACCACCTCGGTGACCTCAGCACCAGAGATTGGAGAGCCCCACCCATAGTCCCCAGGTTGTGCTTCCTCAGTGGAAGACGTGACAGTAGGATTGAGGAGGTCTTCGAAGTACTCCGCCCACCGACTCACAACATCCCGAGTTGAGGTCAACAGCACGCCATCCCCACCATAAATGGTGTTGGTCGCGTACCGCTTTCCCCCCCTGAGACGCCGGATGGTGGACCAGAATCGCCTCGAAGCCGTACGGAAGTCATTCTCCATGGCCTCTCCGAACTCCTCCCACGCCCAAGTTTTTGCCTCAGCAACCACCCGAGCCGCATGCCGCTTGGACTGCCGGTACCTATCAGCTGCTTCCGGGGTCCCACAGGCCAAAAAGGCCCAATAGGACTCCTTCTTCAGCCTGACAGCATCCCTCACCGCCGGTGTCCACCACCGGGTTTGAGGGTTGCCACCACGACAGGCACCAACAACCTTGCGGCCACAGCTCCGATAAGCTACCTCGACAATAGAGGCGCGGAACATGGCCCACTCGGACTCAATGTCCCCCGCCTCCCTTGGAACATGTTCAAAGCTCTCCCGGAGGTGGGAGCTAAAGCTCCGACTTACGGGAGACTCTGCCAGACGTTCCCAGCAGACCCTCACAATACATTTGGGTCTGCCAGGTCTGACCGTCATCCTCCCCCACCATCGAAGCCAACTCACCACTAGGTAGTGGTCAGTTGACAGCTCCACAGCTCCATCCCTCTCTTCACCCGAGTGTCCAAGAAATGCGGCCCCAGATCAGATGAGACAACAATAAAGTCGATCATCGAACTGCGACCTAAGGTGTCCTGGTGCCAAGAGCACATATGGACACCCTTATGCTTGAACATGGTGTTCGTTATGGACAATCCATGACGAGCAAAGAAGTAAAAGTAAATAAGTACTTGCTTTTAAAAATACTTAAAATATTAAAGTAAAAGTACTTGCTGAATGTATTACCTAATGCATTAAGTGGTCATACTGTATGTATATTTTCTGTATTACATAAATAGTTTTGAGCTTTTTTAAAGAACAATGTTGCAGATAATACATGTTTTTGTTTACTCTGTGACACCGTTCACACTTGGACTTGTGATTCTGTGCGTCAGAATTTCAGGGATGACATGCAGAGTTAAATGTCATTAAGCAAAATAAAAAAGAGGAATGATTTTACCTTTGAAAGTTTTTATCTAACACAAAATAAAACCAATGTGTCATTTTAACTGCAGTTGCATGAACTTTCTTGTCATAAAATTCTCAACTGTGTCAATATTAATAGTTTTAACTTTAAACAACTTTAAAATTTACAGCATTGAAATTCATAGTTAATTAAAACTTTTGGGTGTCGTTATTGATGAGAAGCTGACATAGAAATCTCATGTAAATTACTTAAGAATAAAAATAACTAAATCAATTACGTTACTGTATAAAGTAAAATAATTTTGAATGACAAATTTTTGAATATATTGTATAATGAAATGATTGTTCCATATTTAATCTATTGTATTGAAGTTTGGGGAAAGCATGCCTATTACAAACCCTATCTTTATTTTACAAAAAAGAGCTATAAGTATTATTAGTATGAAGTGCTATGGTCACTCAACAAATGTATTATTTCATCAATTGAAATTATTAAAATTTTATGATTTGGTTGAACATAGTATTTTACAAGTCATGTATAAAACTCATTAAAATATTACTCCCAAATATTCAATTAAAATTTGTTTAAAAAAGGAGTCATTATGACCTGAAGGGAATGTAAATGTTTGTAAAACCTCCATTTAGAACTAGTCTGAAGGAGCTGTGTTGTAATTCTGGAAACAGAAACACGTTCCGGTGACGTCATCGCTGGAGCAACAGGGCGAGAGCTGAGCTCCAGCAGAAAGCAACGTAAAACAAAGAAATATATATATATATCTGGCACGAACTGAATGTCGCGGACGAACTGAAGAGTCGCCACCAGAAGCCACGAGCCAAGCTGGCTGACCGATTTTGAATCTTTGATTGGAGGGGGCCGAGCGCGTCTCGAGCCACAGGCTAAACTGGCTAGCCGACCTCGAAGCCGCCGCGACCAGAGAGGGCTGAACGCCGCACGGACTGAAAAGCCCTCGACAGGTATGGTGCGCAGACCTCAGAGCTGTTGCGACCGAAGGAGGCTGAGCGCCGTGCAAGTACCGGTGTACCGCTGTCGGGAGCTACGAGCTGGGCTAGCATCGGAGCTACATCTGGAGCTATGTGCTGTGCTAACTGAGCTAACATCCGAGCTGCTGTGACTGGAGGAGGCCGATCACGTGCACGAACCGGAGGACCGCCGCCTGGAGCTTCGAGCTGGGCCGGGCACCGTGCGCGAACCGGAGGACCGCCGCCTGGAGCTTCGAGCCAGGCCGAGCACCGTGTGTGAACCGGGGGGCCGCCGCCTAGAGCTACAAGCTGGGCCGAGCGCCGTGCACGAACCGGAGGACCGCCGTCTGGAGCTGGGCTAGCATCAGAGCTGCACCTGGAGCTATGGGCTGTGCTAACTGGGCCGAGCGCCGTGTGCGAACCGGAGGACCGCCGTCTGGAGCTGGGCTTGCATCAGAGCTACACCTGGAGCTACGTGCTGTGGTAACTGGGCTAACATCGGAGCTGCTACGAACGGAGGAGGCCGAGCACCGTGTGCAAACCGGAGGACCGCCGTCTAAGCCAGGCTAGTGAGCAAACCTCTTCGAATAACAGATCTGATTGTTGCAGACTGCTGAGACCGTGAGTTCTGATCTGATAACTGCTGATCTGGGTGCTGGGCCACAGCCACCATCGTTAGGCCTGTGAGCCTCGTGGAAGGGCCACGTGGTTCAGCAAACAAACCATCAACCAGAGACCTGCTACCACTAGACTACAAACTCTGTAAGTATGATGAAAAATAGAGGACAAAAGGCACAAGAGTCAGAGGGAAACAACTCAGCAGAAATTCATTCATTCATTCATTCAACCTTTATTTATACAGGCTAGCCTCGTTGAGTCACGGGGACTCATTTACAAGAGGGACCTGTCTCACTCACACCAAACAACCATCCACTCTCACACTCACACCTAGGGTCAATTTAGAGTCACCAATCAGCCTAACAAGCATGTTTTTTGGTCTGTGGGAGGAAACCGGAGTACCCGGAGGAAACCCACGCATGCACGGGGAGAACATGCAAACTCCACCCAGAAAGGCCCCGGACCGGGATTTGAACCGGCAACCTTCTCGCTGAGAGGCAGCAGCTCTACCAGTTGTGCCACCGTGCTGTCCAATGCAAGACTTTAAAAAATCACTAAACTTTACGGGTGAAGAAATAGCAAAATTATCAGCAAAAATGGATTCCCAGGCCGGTATGGTTGATGAAATAAGACAACTGAAAGAACTGATAATTAGCAAAGACAATAAAATTGCTGAACTGGAACGAAAAATAGATGACTTAGAACAATACACAAAGCAAGACAACTTGGTGATCACAGGACTTGATGTTAGTAAGTATCGGACATATTCAAAAGCTCTTACTAACACTAACCCAACTGAGAATGCACCACAGGAAGAACTACAGACTCTGGAGGAGCATGTAGTTACTTTTTTAAAGAACAAGGACATTGACATAGAACATGGGGACATTTCGTTCTGTCACACCCTGCCCAGTAAATCACCAAGATTCAAACCGTCGGTAGTTGTCAAGTTCATTAGCAGGAAGTTAAAAAACAATGTAATTAATATGCAAGCAAAAAAACTGCAGGGAACAAAAGTTTACATAAATGAACATCTAACCAAAAAAAATGGAAACATTGCACGTGACGCAAGGTTGTTAAAAAACAGAACAAAATAGTATCAACATGGACAAGAAATGGAAACATCTTTATCAAAACACATGAAGGGGCTCAGCCAAAAATTGTAAAAGAGCTGAAGGATCTGGAAAAACTTGGAGGAACTCAGGAGATGACAAATCACTAATCAATGAAACAACTTACACACAAAATGGACATAATATACAGTGAAATGAACAAATACAGTACTTTAGAACATGACAACATACGAAGACTCAGAACCTAAAATATATAATGTTGAAGATGTAATTGATGCAAATTTTTTTCCTGTAATAAAAGATAGCGAATATTATAATGAAGAGCAGTTTAATGACATCAATATAACAAATGGGGTTATCTCTATTATTCACTTTAATAGCAGAAGTATAAATGCAAATATATCCAAAATAACAGATTACTTAAAACAGTTAAATAGAACTTTTACGATAATAGCACTGTCAGAGACATGGCTCAATGATGAAAACACAAATAATATTCACAACGATCATTATTTCATATGAACAGAAATAATAAGAGGTGGTGGGTCGCTCTATTTGTTAATCAAATGTAAATTAAACAGTGAAATGTCAATAATTGTTGATAATATTATGGAAATGATAACAATAGAAATAATAAACAAAAACGATAAAAACATAATAATAAGTTGTGTGTATATAGATCACCAGGATCAAATATTGCTGGGTTGCAGTCACGTGACCCGGAAGTGGCGCGAAATTCAGATGGGAGGGCAGGAAGTGATTTTCCCTAGTTCAAAACACAGCAGAATGGATTATAGCAAGTATGCCAATGTCCTAAATAGACTGAGATATCTTGAAAAAATATGCGTACATTTAGGATATGATCCATATTGTCTTGATATTGTCGACTTGTTTCTGCCTGGGTGAGTAGTGAGTTGTATTATTTATTTAGTAATTAGCCTATGCTAACTACGCTATCGCTAATGCTAACAACAAGTTTAGTTAGCTCCCTGTTATTTCTATGTGCGTGGATCTACTAACAAATAATTTATTTAGCTTCTGTAAAGCCTAATTCGTGCTGGAGTTGTATGTGTTGACGTTGAGTCATATGCATTTCTACATTGTAGGTCAACCATTCTCAGAGATCTTTCATGTGACTGTCATGGAGCCGGGGTGTGTGAAATCAAGGTAAAAAAAAATTCTCAAAAGGTTTGGACTACTGCACTCTACTACACTACTGACTTTGCGCACCTCACAGTATGAATGTTACAACTATAATTTTTACTCAAATCTTTGTTGTTTGCATATTTCACAGCATGTAGCCATAGTTTTGGGGATGGTCTTGCTGTTTGTGGGATGTTGCCTTGTTTCCAGTTAAAAAATGTGTGACCTTTCCATCACCTTTTAAAACTTAGTCCAGATTAATACATTCTTACCTGTGGAACACACCTGGTTGACAGAGACATAAATATAGTCTCATTTTCTAACATTGGTGTTGGATAGTGAAATGAGTGAAACACAATCTTTAAAAAAGTATCATATTGAAATGTTTTGGAGACTACCGTATTTATTTTTCATGTCTAAGTTTCATTGTCTTGTCCTTCAGTGCCCACAGAGCAAACAGCATGAAGTCAGTCTGAGGATGTGTGCTGGACAGCCTGGTTTTTGTCTCGTCAAGGTTGGAGATTCTGTACAACTGGATAGGAACCATCCTTATTACCATCAGGTCCAGGCTCAGATTCACATTGTGGATGTACAATATTGTGATTTTGTAGTATGGAGTGAAAATGATATTTATGTGGAAAGAATTCTGCCAGATGACCAGCTGTGGGAAACAGCAGTTCCCAAAATTCAGCACTATTTTACACATTGCATCCTACCTGAAATCCTGGGACAGAAATTCACACGTGACTAACCAATCTAAGAATCAAGAATGTTATTTGGAGTAGTTGATGAAAGGAGTTTGAAAAGTTTATACTAATTTAAACAGTTGCTTTTTTCCCCAAAAAACATTTGTCACTACCGTAACATGTTTCAGCTACACCTGTAGCAAGCACTCTGCAGAAGGGTCATGTGATGTTGTAACATGTCATGACAGCTGTTTTTTTATACAATAATCTAAATTGAAATGTTAAGTATGTTAAATGGAATGATATACAGGTAGTCCCCGATTTACGAGCGAGTTCCGTTACAACGAGGCGCTCGTAAAGCGAAAATTCGTAAATTGGAACGGCCGCACGCGGCTCTCGTTAAACCGGAACCTCGCTCGCAAATCGGAACAAAACACGTGGCTCTCGTAAAGCCGGAACATCGCTCGCAAGTTGCCACAAAACACGTGGCTCTCGTAAAACCGGAACATCGCTCGCAAATTGGAACAGACCACGTGGCTCTCGTAAAACCGGAACATCGCTCGCAAAATTAGAACAAGCCCACGTGGCTCTCGTTAAACCGGAACCTCGCTCGCAAATCGGAAAAAGGGCGCTAACGAGACGCCAAGCACCCGTTTATCAACATGACACTGAAGAAGCATACATACTGATCCTTAAACATGCACAACACTTTATTTACAACCAGTTAGCTAGCACATTACACCACACATTCATCTATAAACACATACCTGTACAGTTTTTACTGTACTGTACAGTACAAACGTGCTTTTCTGCCCTTTCATTGAATACTGTACTGTAACCAAGTCACACCCATATGACATCATGTGACACCATGTGTCACATCCATCAGAAACCAGTGAAATGCATCTGGAACAACTCACACCCACCATGAACAAGCCAAATCCATCAGAATCAAGTCACACCCATCATGAACACATGACATCCATCAGCATCATGTTGCAAACAAACATCAGAAACAAGTGACATCCTCCAGAAAGATGTACTGTAGCAAGCATCATGTTTAAAAAAACAACAGTGCCATACTGTAGTGTCCACTCCATGAACTTTAGAAAGGTAGAACCAGCCAGCACAGAAACAGCATAAAAAAAGAAAGTTCCCTTACTTTGATTGAAGTGAAGGTAGTCTCTTTGGTTGTCAAAAGTTGCTGTTCAAACCTGGATCAGATGGGACTGCTTATGCAGCAGTGCAACCATCAATGTGAACATGTGAGTTCAGAGAAGCCGACGTAAGATGTGAGTTCAGTTCAAGTGTTTGGTCCTGATGTGATGGAGGATGCTGGAGGATGCAGGATGATGCAGGAACAAGCAGCATCATTCAGAGGGATGTGAGTTCAGTTCAAGTGTTTGGTCCTGATGTGATGGAGGATGCTGGAGGATGCAGGATGATGCAGGAACAAGCAGCATCATTCAGAGGTAAGATGTGAGTTCAGTTCAAGTGTTTGGTCCTGATGTGATGGAGGATGCTGGAGGATGCAGGATGATGCAGGAACAAGCAGCATCATTCAGAGGTAAGATGTGAGTTCAGTTCAAGTGTTTGGTCCTGATGCGAGGATGCAGAAGGTATGCAGGCGTCCAGGTGTCTGACATGGGTCAGCGATGCCACTGGAGGCAGGAGAGCTGGTCTGTCTGTGAACACAAACAACACACATGTTGAAGTGAACATTACACACAGAGAGATGACACCCCCCACACACACACACGCACAAGTTGTGAAAAGGCCTCACGTTCATGTGGAGGAGAGGAGGCAGCGCACGGGTGTTCTGACTGGTCAGACAGGAGTCCAGGTGTCTGACATGGGTCAGCGATGCCACTGGAGGCAGGAGAGCTGGTCTGTCTGTGAACACAAACAACACACATGTTGAAGTGAACATTACACACAGAGAGATGACACCCCCCACACACACACACGCACAAGTTGTGAAAAGGCCTCACGTTCATGTGGAGGAGAGGAGGCAGCGCACGGGTGTTCTGACTGGTCAGACAGGAGTCCAGGTGTCTGACATGGGTCAGCGATGCCACTGGAGGCAGGAGAGCTGGTCTGTCTGTGAACACAAACAACACACATGTTGAAGTGAACATTACACACAGAGAGATGACACCCCCCACACACACACACGCACAAGTTGTGAAAAGGCCTCACGTTCATGTGGAGGAGAGGAGGCAGCGCACGGGTGTTCTGACTGGTCAGACAGGAGTCCAGGTGTCTGACATGGGTCAGCGATGCCACTGGAGGCAGGAGAGCTGGTCTGTCTGTGAACACAAACAACACACATGTTGAAGTGAACATTACACACAGAGAGATGACACCCCCCACACACACACACGCACAAGTTGTGAAAAGGCCTCACGTTCATGTGGAGGAGAGGAGGCAGCGCACGGGTGTTCAGACTGTGGTCAGACAGGCGTCCAGGTGGAGGAGGCATGGAGGAGGCATGGAGGAGGCATGGAGGAGGCATGGAGGAGGCATGGAGCATCCCCTCAGTCAGTGTGATGCCAGTACACCCAGGAGGGTTAATCCCTCAGTCAGTGTGATGCCAGTACACCCAGGAGGGTTAATCCCTCAGTCAGTGTGATGCCAGTACACCCAGGAGGGTTAATCCCTCAGTCAGTGTGATGCCAGTACACCCAGGAGGGTTAATCCCTCAGTCAGTGTGATGCCAGTACACCCAGGAGGGTTAATCCCTCAGTCAGTGTGATGCCAGTACACCCAGGAGGGTTAATCCCTCAGTCAGTGTGATGCCAGTACACCCAGGAGGGTTAATCCCTCAGTCAGTGTGATGCCAGTACACCCAGGAGAGGAGGGAACGCAGCAGGTGTCACTGTTGGAAAACAGAAATTTGTAAGTTAACATTATGTACTGTACAGCAAGGTGTTGTGCTTACAGATAAATTAAACACATCCAAAAACAACTTGTCCTTACTGTGATGTTTGTGTGCTGATGTTTGGACCAGGGGGCGGCCTTTCCACAATGCTTTGGAGGGATGCTGTGGACATGACAAGACACAGGTGGATGATGAAATGTAGCATGAAACTAAACAGAAAAGCAAAATTAAATTCACATTTCATTATGTACTGTACGGTACCTGGATGATGAAGCTGTGCAGGTTAGTGGGAGATGAGCAGGAGGTCAGTGAAGGTAGGTGTTGCAGAGGCTGGCTGGAGAGGAGGAGACGTCTGTGGACATGAACACAGACAGGTGGGTTAACAGATTAAGTAACATAAAAACAAAACACAAAATCAAAAAGTAAAAGCAAGTTTTCATTACCTTTGTGGAGGGGTGCAGAGGCTGGCTGGCTGAATGACTGGAGTGGAGTGGAGAGGAGGAGGAGGAGCAGGAGCAGCAGACGTCTGTGGACATGAACAGAGACAGGTGGGTTAACAGATGAAGTAACATAAAATAAAACAGAAAATCAAAATATACAGTAAATGCAACATTTCTTTACCTTTGGGGACAGGTGGAGGGGAAGGACGGAGGGATGTTTACTGGGGAGAGGGTGAGCTGGATCTGGAGCTGGATCTGGAGCTGGAGCTGGAGCTGGAGCTGGAGATGGAGATGTCCAATGACGGCTGGCTTGCAGCAGCAGAGGTGGATGGCTGTGCAGCAGCAGAGGTGGATGGCATTTCCTCTGCTGCTTCTGCTGCTCCAGCAGATCCTAGAGTCGCTGCAGTGGCCGTGGCTGCAGTGGCCGTGGCTGCAGTGGCCGTGGCTGCAGTGGCCGTGGCTGCAGTGGCCGTGGCTGCAGTGGCCGTGGCTGCAGTGGCCGTGGCTGCAGTGGCCGTGGCTGCAGTGGCCGTGGCTGCAGTGGCCGTGGCTGCAGTGCCCCTTGTTACAAACTGCAGCATGCTGCTCTGCGCGGCCTCCTGTTTTTTTTCCTCTAGGATCTGCCAGTAACAAGCCAGACCGTCACGGACAGCTCGGGAAGCCCTGGCGAACCTCTCCCCATCCTCGTCCAGTGCCTCCAACTGGTCCAAGACGTGCTGCTGCTCCTTAAAGATCTTCGCCAAGACCTGCCTCGTGAAGACCTTGGCCGGAGCGGTTGGCCTTTCTTCTTGCTGCACCTCCTCCTCTACCGACGGCCTATCCAGCTGCTGCAGGTCCGCAGTCGTAAGCTCCTCGCCTTCTTCAGCCAGCAACTCCCGAACATCTTCAGCGTCAATCTCCAATTCCAGCCTCCTACTCATCTCCACCACACTCTCAATCACACTGCTGATTGAGTCCACGGGCTCAAGTGAGGGATCAAAAAACTGTGGACAGAGCTTTTTCCACACACCGTTAAGTGTGCTCTCCCTCACCTGAAGCCAGGACTCATCAATGTGAGTGAGAGCATGGCGCAGGTTGTACTTCTTCCAGAAGTCCTTTAACGTGAACTCTGGAGAGTCGTCTGTTTCCAACAAAGCACTGCGGATGACCCTCTGAAGGTAGTAGGCCTTGAAGGTCGATATCACCCCCTGGTCCATTGGCTGGATGAGACTGGTGGTATTGGGTGGCAGGTACACCACCCTCACATTTTGGTTGAGGTCAGTCAGATTTGCGGGGTGACCCGGT
>JBBPBX010023060.1:20844-40868 GCA_038048925.1 Garcialebias charrua | reverse complement strand
AAGGCTGTTTCCAAGGGAGTCAGATAAGAATTGACAAATATTTTAATTTCAGGCTCACATTGTAATTTCTGCAGCCTTCAGTCTGTAAGGGCGACTCTGTTCCAAAAATGATCCAATTCGGGACTTTTTCCACTGATCCAAGCTCTGACCTCAGATGTTGACCAGTACAGCGTCCAGAGTCCCAATCCGAGGGTGATCTGTTCACCCTCTGGATAAGCTCACAAACAGCTGATTTCTCGAGGTCACCGCGCAGACCAGACGTCGGGTGCTCCAGGCATTAAGTTCTGCTGAAGTCTCCCCCTTTTGCGATAGACCTGTGCTCCACAAACGCCAAAAACCAAAGCGTTGCCATCATAATCCAATATAATCCAGATTCTTCAGATTCTTCACCTCCATAGAGCACAGCACAGAGAGCGAGACGCACACCATCCACCATCCACATCCACAGAAATCCATGGCGTATCCTCTTTCACTCTGTGAGGGTGGAAAGGCTCCCCTTTGCCATTCTTCTGTAGAAATCTTGTTCGTAGAATCGAATGCCCAAACCTCCAATCCATCTTAATTTGCGTTCGAGGTGCTTAGCTGAGGAGCTGCAGGCAGCAGGGGGGGGGGAGGACGGGAGAGGGAAGGACTAGCGACTGCCTCCGTCGAGAGCCAAGGTTGAAAAGGTTATGTATACAAAACAAAGATATTACGAGGGCGGAGGGAAATCAGCAAAGCTACTAGCATATAGAATGGAAAAACAAGTATCAAATAACAATATTTACAAAATCAAAGATGTCTCAAATAAGATAAAATATAAGACAGAAGAGATCCAGGAATGTTTTGAAAAATATTATAAAAATTTATATTCACAGACAGAAATCAATAACGAGAATCAAATGCATACAGTACTGGATTCATTAAATTTACCAAAAATAACCGATGATCAAAACTGTTTGCTGACAAAGGAAATTACGGAAGAAGAAATAAATTCAGAAATTTCAAATTTGAAAAACAATAAAGCTCCAGGCACAGATGGTTATATTTCTGAATTTTATAAAGTGTTGAGAAAACCATTGATTCCGCTGTTGAAGAATACATTTAATTGGGTATTAAAGGAAGGAGAAACGCCAAGATCCTGGAGGGAAGCTTTTTTTGCGGTCATCCCTAAGGAAGAAAAAGATAAACTGAACTGTACAAATTATAGACCAGTAAGCATCCTAAATATAGATTATAGATTATTTACTGCAATCATGGCTAGATGTTTAGAATTGATTTTGCCAGAAATAATTGATTTGGACCAAACAGGCTTCATAAAGCAAAGACAGACGCAGAACAATATTAGGATCACATTGCTAGTCATGCAAAATATTATTAAAAAAGGTACAGAGGCGGTAATACTGGGACTAGACGCGGAAAAAGCATTTGATTCGGTCTGGTGGAAATTATTATATAAGTTGCTAGAACGATTTGGTTTTAGCAAAACATTCATTGAAACCATAAAATTGTTATATTTCCAACCCACGGCGAGGATTAAAATTAATGGAAACTTATCAAATGTTTTTAAATTACATTGAGGATGTCGCCAAGGCTGCTCCATTCGCTCACTCCTGTTTGCAATATATTTGGAACCTCTAAGTCAATGGATAAAGCAAAATGAAAACATAAAGGGTGTAAGCATGGAGGGAGGGGAACAAAAGATAGCGTTGTTTGCGGACGATGTACTGATATACTTATCACAACCAAACAGGTCGATCCCAGCATTAATGAAGACATTAGAAGAGTTTGGTCTGGTGTCAGGATATAAACTAAACACAAAGAAAACCCAAGTTCTTACCTTCAACTACCAACCGGACCAATTAAAGAAAAATTTAGCTAGATATAGGACTCAAAAACTATGAATTATCTGGGAGTAAATCTGACTCAAGACTTGTCCAAATTGAAATCTATCAATTTTAACCCGTTAGTGACTAGAATAAAATCGGACATGGAAAGATGGAGCTTAGTTCCATACACAAGTTTAACATCAAGAGTAGAAATGATCAAAACAAATGTTTTACCAAGATTATTGTATCTGTTCACAACTCTTCCAGTGGAAGTGACAGACAAAGAGTTTGCAGAATGGGATAGAATAATCTCGAGATACATATGGCAGGGAAGGAGACCAAGGATCAAGTTCAGAACATTGCAGTTACCCAAGGATCGGGTAGGGGGGGGTAGCACTACCCTGCCTAAAGAGTTACTATAAGGCAGCACACTTAAGGATTCTCCTGGACATAGGAAATCCATCATATTCAAAGACTCTACTTCCTCAGACGGCTGAGACGAGCTGGTCTGAGAAGCTCAGTCCTCACCTCGTTCTACAGGTGTGCAGTGGAGAGCGTCCTGTGCTCCAGCATCAACGTGTGGCATGGAGGCTGCACAGTTGCAGAGAGGAAAGCTCTACAGAGAGTGGTGAAGGCTGCACAGAAGTCTGTGGGAGTCAGTCTCCCCACCATCACAGACATTTACACCTCCAGATGCAGAAAAAGAGCCACCTGCATCATGAAAGACCTCACTCACCCAGCACACTCACTCTTTGCACCACTCCCCTCGGGACGGAGGTTGAGGAGCATCAAATGTAGAACCACTAGACTGAGGAACAGCTTCTACCCTGAGGCTGTCAGACTCATGAATAAATAAATAATAAGAATAAACACTGCAAAATGTCACATCATGTTGATACTGATCTGTTTCTTGTTGCTGCGTTCATCTGTGACCATCTGCTCATAATGACTCATGTTCGTGCTGCTGTTTATAATGATGTTTTTCTACTACATTAGGGCTTAGTGTATTACTAGCTGATGTCTCTCTTAGTTAATCCTAGATGTTATTATTGTTTTTCTCTTGCATTTGTTGTTGGATGTAACTGGGACCCTGTGTACATAATCTCGTTTTCAACACATGTACTACATGCGGTGCAAATGACAATAAATTCTCTCTGACTCTGATATTCAGCTAAATGGAAAGAGATAGAATGTGGTTTGACGAACAAAACACCATTACAGGCCATTATAAATGATAAAAAGTTGAGAGTACACTTTAAGGAGGAGCTGGACCCATGGATGGGATTGTCTCTTGATATATGTAATGAGATATTAGTAAAATATGGGTTGACAGAGCAGAGCAAAATGCTAAGGTGGATTGCATATGAATCAGATTTTAAACCTAGTGTAATGGACAAAGAATTTAGCAAATGGGAAAAGGGTCCGGAGATATTTTGGGAGTTAATAAAGAAAAATAATATACGCAGTTTTGTGGATCTAAAGAGAAATTATGGACTAGAGAATAAGGACTTCTTCAGATTTCTACAACTGAGGAATTATGTAGAGGAACTAAAAAAAAGATAAAAATGGATGAGCTGGAATTGGGGATAATCAAGATGTTTATATTAGCAAATGAATCAAATGCGGGGAAAAAAATTATATCTAAATTACACACAAAACTAGAAAATTTGAAGGGGAATAATACTGTATATATAAAAGAGAAATGGGAGAAAGAGACTAGTTGCAGGATCTCAGAGGAGACTTGGGAAGAAATATGTGGGCAACAGTAGAAAATAACTTGTTCCAGCTTATGGAAAGAGTTTAGCTGGAAGAATAAGGTGAGATATTTTATCACACCAAAACAAAGAAAATACCAAGATACAAGATGCTGGAGGGGTTGCGGAGAAGAAAGAGCGGATCACTTTCATGTGTTTTGGGACTGCCCACATATCGGCCCATACTGGCAGGAGATAAAGAAAGGTGTAGCAATACAGCACTCTCATGTCCGTTATGGGATTTAAACCTCTTCACATCTCTCTAAAACTCTGAGTGTTGCACCTTTCTTGAGTCCTCAAGGAGACAAGTGGACACTATTTTTGTTACAATTATTTTGAATTAATGGACACCAATCAATCAGAAAGAACTTTCTTTTAATGTGTGTTAATTCAGAATTGATCAACAGTATACTTTTGTCATTTAATGATGATCTGTTACTTGCATGAGTTTGACCCTTCTGCTGGTTTATTTCTGCAGAACAAGCAGGCTTTGAATCTAAGGCACAAGTTCAGGGTAAACTTTTAACTTGCAGCTTCTTTTGTGTTGTCTGTGAAGTTAGCCATAATATTCTCTGTGCTCACAAGCGGCCATCTGGCCGATTCTATAAACAAGTTTTCTTACTGTCCTTCAGAGACCTTCTGCCTATGGGGATGAAAAATCCATCCGTTATTTTGTTAAACCAGCCAGTAGCCATTCAGGAGGTGGGCAGACTCCGCCCTCCATATAAAGTCTTACTTCCGTTTTGACTTTAGTGCGTTGGAGAGAACTAACTAAACAACTTGGTTTTCTCTGGAAGCTGGAGACGTTGTGGTCATTTTGTCAATTAGACCTACGTTCTCAGCCAGAGTGACAGCAGAGCCTTGCTGTAACTCTACTCACTCCTTTTCTGAAAGAATTTGTTTTCTGAAAGTTTTATTTTGAAACTCAGCCAGGACGTTGACCTTGTTTCCTGCCGAGAGAGGCGAGTTTCCTCATATCATTGAATCAGCACACACACGCTGAAGTTTCAACTGGACGGCTGGTGGACAAAACAATCCATTGAATGTGTCCAGATACTTCTCAACTCTTATCTACAGAGACGAAACGTCAACAGGTAACGAGTCGTGGATGTGGGCTGAGCGTGCGGGAGCCCAGCTGTTAACTCGTGTGGGGAAAAGTGTCACCCTGTCATTTCAAAATAATTAACTTCCTTTAAACTTAGCTTTCACTCTAATCCTTCCTCTTATTTCTTATTTTTCTTAAGTCATTAATTTGTTAAGTAAATGTGCCAACAGGAGTTAGACTCTAACTGTCTGTTTGTTTTTAATTTGAATTCTTGTCAAAGTAGTTAGTAAATCAGAGCTAATATCGATACAAATGTTTAATGTACTTTTCTGATTGTTTCAATAAAATGTCTATTTTCTGGTGGACCAACATAAGTTGAAGTCTCTCGTGAAATTACATTTTGTCTAGTCACAGTCAAAACAATTTAATCCGGAAAAAGAGGGAACTTGCGAATATTGATGATGGATGTGTGTAGATAAAATCTGCTCAAACCTTTCATCTAAAATATAGGTAAGTCAGTAAACTGACAAATTCTCCCATATTATTACAAAGGCATTGATGTAGTCCTGGAGACGAGCATGGCATTCACATTTGAGGCTTTATACATGGGAAGAGGGATGGAAAGGTTGACGAGATCAGTGGATAAATATATGTTTGGGGTCATGACGGTGGCTAGCAAAAAAGCCATTACTAGAAAGTGGATGAAGGCAGAGGAACCTAAAAGGGAAGATTGGGTTGACGTAATGCACAATATTTACATGATGGAAAGGCTGACTTTTTCCATCAGATTAGAATCGGGCAAATTTAAGAAATATTGGAAAAACTGGTTGGAATATGTTGCACCGTTGATATCTGATTTTATTGAATAAAACCAGGAGAAAAGAGGAACCCACATAGCTACAGAATGTAAATAGTTCACTTACAGGTACTGTATATTTAATGGAGAAGAGAGGGAAATTAGAAGACAGAAAGGGGAAGAACAAATAGTAAATCCCAAGTATTACAAGTGTGGGTGCAATAAAGGGTAAAAAGTTTCAATACAGATACTGAATGTATGATCAAAATTTTTGTTGAAGGATATAAGGACAAATGTTGAAATGATGGATGTATACCTGTATGAAAAACAAAAAAATTCAATAAAGTGTTGGAAAAAAAAAAAAGAAGAAGACTGTATTAGACATGAATGCGAGAGCATTCCTATTTCTAAACGTGAGAAAGTGGTCTCCTCTGTCTCCAGACGTCTGTTGAGTGTTGTAAGAAGAAGGGGGGATGCCACACAGTGGTAAAAATGTACGGTACTTGTCTCGACTTTTTTGGGATTTGTTGACGCCATGAAATTTTGAAACAACATATTTTCCCCTTAAAATGATACATTCTCTCAGTTTAAACTTTTGATCCGTGATTTGTGTTCTATTCTGAATAAAATATTAGAAGTTGGCACCTCCACATCATTGCATTCAGTTTTTATTCACAATTTGTTTAATGTCCCAACTTTTTTAGAATCCGATTTGTAAATTAATGTCTAAAAGATAAAGTAATGTATGTAAATAGTTTATTTTTTAGACATTTATTTTGTAGAGTTACAGCTGTTTGTTAATACATGTACAGGGTATATACAGAAATTCTTGAGTTAAATTTAATACCTTTTAATACCTTTTTAATCTTCTTCTTCTTTCGGCTTTTCCCTTTTCAGGGGTCGCCACAGTGAGTCATCCTACTCCACCTCACTCTGTCCTCTGCATCCTCTGTCCTCACTCCAACTACCTTCATGTCCTCTCTAACTGCATCCATATATCTCCTCTTTGGCCTCCCTCTTTGTCTTTTTCCTGGCAGCTGCATTTCTAACATCCTTCTACCAATATACCCACTGTCCCTCCTCTGGACATGTCCAAACCATCTCAGTCTGGCCTCCCTAACTTTATCTCCCAGTTGTTCAACATGTGCTGTACCTCTGATGATCTCATTCCTGATCTTATCCATCCTTGTCACTCCTAAGGAGAACCTCAGCATCTTCATTTCTGCCACTTCCAGTTCTTTCTCCTGTCTTTTTGTCAATGACACTGTCTCCAGACCATACAACATAGCTGGTCTCACCACTGTCTTGTAAACTTTTCCTTTGACCTTTGCTGACACCTTTTTGTCACAAATCACTCCTGAAACTTTTCTCCATCCACTCCATCCTGCCTGGACTCTCTTTTTCACCTCTTTACCACATTCCCCATTTTCCTGGACAGTGGACCCCAAGTACTTGAAGTCCTGCACCTTTGTGACCTCTGCACCTTGTAGCCTCACTGTTCCACCAGCCTCCCTCTCATTCACACATATGCACTCTGTCTTACTACAGCTGACTTTCATTCCTCTTCTTTCAAGTGCATACCTCCACCTCTCCAAATTCTCTTCCACCTGTTCCCTGTTCTCACCACAGATCACAATGTCATCAGCAAACATCATAGTCCATGGGGATTCCTGCCTGACCTCATCTGTTAGTCGGTCCATCACCAGAGCAAACAAGAAGGGGCTCAGAGCCGATCCTTGATGCACTCCCACCTCCACCTTGAAGCTATCTGTCACTCCTACAGCACATCTCACCACTGTCCTGCTGTCTTCATACATGTCCTGTACCAGTCTAACATACTTTTCTGCCACTCCAGATTTCCTCATGCAATACCACACCTCCTCTCTTGGCACCCTGTCATATGCTTTTTCTAAATCCACAAACACACAATGGAGTTCTTTCTGACCCTCTCTGTACTTCTCTATCAACATCCTCAAAGCAAAGATGGCATCTGTGGTGCTCTTTCTTGGCATGAAACCATACTGCTGCTCACAGATAGTCACCTCTTGTCTAAGCCTTCCTTCCACAATTCTCTCCCAGATCTTCATCGTGTGACTCATCAACTTAATTCCCCTGTAGTTGCTACAACTCTGTACATCACCCTTGTTCTTAAAAATGGGAACCAGCACACTTCTTCTCCATTCTTCAGGCATTTTCTCACCCTCAAATATTCCATTAAATATTTGAGTCAAAAACCTCACTGCCATCTCTCCAAGACATTTCCAAACCTCCACTGGTATGTCATCAGGTCCTACTGCCTTCCCCTTCTTCATTCTTTTCAGAGCTTTCTGGACTTCCCCCTCACTAATCTTTCCCACTTCCTGGTCCACAGTTAATAGCCCCTTTCATAAGTCAGACCCGCGCAGTTCCCGCACAGACCAGTCCGGCTTTAATGCCCATCGGGTCATTCATAAGACCACAGTTGAATGCGGGTTGGTCCAGCTCAAATAAACGTGTTCAGAAAAGAAGCCGCAACGCGGCTTCAAAAGAGGCGTGGAGCACAGCTGGACTCCACCGCGACGTGGGACAGACGTCAGACGTTTACAAGTTGTCGTGTCTTTTTAAATATTTCCTCATAATAAATGTACAGCTGATGTCTGACTCCAGCCCACGCGCAGCACACACACACACCTGACGTTTTGAAGACCCCACACAGAGTCGCTGCGAGAGAGAGAGGGGGGGGGGAAAAAGACACACACACACACTCAGCGCGCTGCGCCGCTGCTAGAGGGGAAACAAAAGCGAAACTAGTTTATACAGTGGTTTCGTGTCATTTTTAATATAAATCTGCCTGTTGACTGCGGTCGCACACTTGGCATCTGTATTCTGAGCGCGGATCGCGCGTCTTGCATTCATAAGTGGCTCTGCGCGGCTCAGATCCGGGGCTGATACTATGAACCGTGGCGGGTCAGAGGGGGATCAAAGGCGAGTCAATTTAATCCGCCAAACCGCGTTTGCGTGTTTTCTGAATGCTTGTTGGAGGCTTGAACACGGATAAAAGCCGGACCGACATGTCTTATGAAAGGGGTTTCTATGACCTCCACTCTTCTTTATTTTTCATTCTCTTCATTCATTAGCTCCTCAAAGTACTCCTTCCATCTTCCCATCACACTCTCCTCACTTGTTCGAACATTACCATTCCCATCTTTAATAAGCCTAACCTGTTGCACATCCTTTCCAGCCTGATCCCTCTGTCTTGCCAATCGGTCAAAGTCCTTCTCGCCCTCTTTAGTGTCCAGTCTCCCATACAACTCATTGTACGCCCTCTGCTTTGCCTTAGCTACTTCCCTCTTTGCTCTATGTCCCATCTCCTTATATTTCTGTCTCCTCTCTTCAGTCCTCTCCCTGTCATATTTCTTCTTGGCTAATCTCTTTCTTTGAATGACTTCCTGCACTTCACTATTCCACCACCAGGCTTCCTTATCATCCATTCTCTGTCCAGATGACACACCAAGTACCTTCCTACCTGTCTCACTAATGCCGCTTTTCCACTTACCGGCCCAGAGCGGCTCAGTCTGGTCCGGTCTGTTCCAGTTAGGATCGGCTCACATGTACGGTTGTCTCCATTCACTACGGCAGCCCTTCTGTGGGCGGGGTGTAGAATCTCACTCGTCCTACCACGTGGTGGCGGTAGTGTTACCTCAAGCTATTTACTAGCCACCACTAAACATTAGAAGAAGAACACCCTGCAGGACCTTGTCTCACCACCTGTTGGCGGTAATGTCCCTTGAGCTATTTAATGCTCTGATCTTACTTTTATTGCCTTTTCAGCTTGTTTTAAACCCCTGTGTTTTCCATTTTCTTTCTTTATAATAAAGATTATTCTCATATATGTACAAGGTTCCTGTTAACATTGCTTAACACATTGATCGCACTGCCCTGTAATCAGTTAAACTATTTTTACAGTAAGGTACAGATTAGGAATTAATTAGGTTTCAATTGGCCCTGTAATATTAAATGTTTGTATTTCATTAAATTTAAACGGTAATATTTTGTCAGGGATAATTCAAAGTCAAATGCAAATGGATAATTTGGTTTAAACTGTCCCTTAAACATTAAAAGCATGTAAAAACAAAGTATTAATAATTAAATGTTTGTTGATCAGGAAACTCGTTTGGGCATCCAAGAACAGCTTCATCGGGGTTGATGTTGACGTCTGTGCATCCTTGGAAAAGCTGCTGCACCACGACCCGACATCAGGAAGGATGGATGGATGGATGGATGGATGGGTTGATGTTGACGTATTTGACGTCTGTGCATCCTTGGAAAAGCTGCTGCACTACCCATGACACGACATCAGGAAGGATGGATGGATGGATGTTCAAATCTAATAATCTTTTTTCTTATGATTCTTTAAAGGGCAAATGCAAATGGAAAATATTCTTAACTTCCAGTATGTTTTTAAACAAACACTATACTGTACACACTTAACATTGTAAAATATGTTTAGGAAATTATTGTTCAATGAGACCACTTAAGAAAAAAAAGTTTATTATGAAAACTAAGAAGTGAAAAAAGCACAAAAATAAATACTGCATACACCTAAATGATTTTTTTCTTGTTGTCTCATGTGCTTCCTCCAGAAGACAAAAGTTGATAAATTCTGGTGTTGACTTCTTCGTCTTAACTGTAAAAAAAGAAAAACATGGTTACCGGTAATTCAGTCTAGAAACAGTTTTATATGTAGATATATTTTATAAGATATATATACATATATCAAATATATCAGAAACCACAAAGCAGATATTTTTCAAACCAACACAGTGTAATCACTACATGTTTATGTACACACTGTAAGCTGTTGAAGTTATTTGAATTAAAATTCGATTTTTAATAGACATAAGTGTGTCGACCTGGCTTCTTTTTTTTCTACTAGTATTTAACACATATCTTATATCTCAGAAACCACAAAGCAGATATTTTTCAAACCAACAAAGTGTAATCACTACATGTTTATGTGCATACTGTAAGCTGTTGGAGTTATTTGAATTAAAATTCGATTTTTAATAGACATAAGTGTGTCGACCTGGCTTCTTTTTTTCCTACTAGTATTTAACACATATCTTATATCTCAGAAACCACAAAGCAGATATTTATCAAACCAACATAGTGTAATCACTACATGTTTATGTGCATACTGTAAGCTGTTGGAGTTATTTGAATTAAAATTCGATTTTTTACGATTTATTTTTGTAGCACATGTGACAGGTTTGGAAGTAGTCAAAACAAATCTATTTAAATCCAGCAGATTTGACCACAACGTGACATTATTAAGGACTTGTTCACCTGAGGAACCCTCGTGGTATAAAGCCAGCTATGAAATATATTTTTTAAGCTTTTATTTAGCTACATTAAAATAAAGAACGCCGGTCGATAGAAATAAAGCCGGCTCACGTGCGCACATGGCAAAACTACTTTTTAAAATCCTGCCGTTTTGACCACTACGTGAATTTATTAAGGAATAGTTCAGCTTAAGACACATCTTTGCTATAATTTTAAATACAAATAATTGTTTTTACCGTGTTAATCTTGTAAAGTCCTTCCGTGTTTGTTCCCTCGCAGCAGCCACTTCCTCAAACTCCGTGGCAGGAGGCTGGGCTGGAAGTCCACCTCCTCCCCACCACTCACTCCCCCACGGCTCGCTCGCTTACAGCCGGCCTGGCCCCTGCTCTGAGATGAGTCTGGAATGTTGGTGCGGTGCGGCGCACATGTGAGGTGGAAATGCTGTCCATCGCGCGTTTGGCACGCAAATATGACGTCACATCCGACCCGGGCCACCAAGTGGAAAAGGGGCATAATTGCCGTTGCTGTAGTAGCCCAGTCCCTCGGAAGCTCTTTCTTACCACCCAAAGGCTTTAACAGCTCCTCTCTGAATTTCTCACAACGTTCTTCCTTCTTCATCTTCCACCATTTGGTCTTCTTTGATTTTACTCTTTTTCTCTTTTTCACAACAACAGTCATTCTACACACAACCATCCGATGCTGTCTGGCCACGCTCTCCCCTGCTACAACCTTACAGTCTCCAATCTCCCTCAGGTTTCCTCTTCTACACAGAATGTAGTCGACCTGTGTACTCCTTCCTCCACTCTTATAGGTCACTCTATGTTCCTCCCTCTTTTGGAAATAGGTATTGACTATAGCCATTTCCATTCTCTTGGCAAAATCCACCACCATCTGTCCTTCCTGGTTTCTTTCCTTGACACCAAACCTACCCATCACTTCCTCATCCCCTCTGTTTCCTTCACCAACATGTCCATTCAGGTCTGCTCCAATCACCACTCTTTCCTCCCTGGGAATACTCTCTATCACTTCATCCAATCTTTCCAAAATGTATCTTTCTCCTCTCCATCACATCCAACCTGTGGAGCATAACCACTGACTAGGTTTTAATACCTTTTTAATACCATCACAATATTTTTTTAATACCATCACGACACTGAGCTGATATCGTAGCGGCAACCTCTTGTACTTCAGTTCAAAGCAGCTAATTGTAAAGTGATAGATTACTGTGATTTTTTTCCTAAACTTTGGTAGTAAATGTAGTTTTATAACAATTACTGGATACATCAAGTTGCTTATTGCCTCAATAAAAGCACTGACCTATTTGTTATTTAAATCTAACCCAAGACAAAAAGTTATTTAATTGTTCCCACACACAACATATCTCTAATGACAAACGAAAAACCATAAAATTGAAAACAGAACAGTGTAATTAAAAGAATTCAACACTGAAAACATTCACAATTCAAAAAGAGAGGGAGAAAAATAACTACTGTATTTTTCAGCCTGTAAGTCGCTGTTTTTTTGGAAAATGTACATGCCCTGCGACTTAAAGGCAGAAGTGACATATTTATAGCTTTTTCCCATATTTATAAACCATTTTTAGACTGAGATATGACTGTTTCCATTCATTCTGACTGAAACCCCCCCCCCCCAAGCAATACCATATTTTCCGGACTATAGGTCGCAGTTTTTTTGCCTAATTTGCATGCCCTGCGACTAATAGAGAGGTGAGACTTGTTTATAGATTTTTTCCCATGTTTTTAGACCCATTTTTGGCTCAGATATGACAGTTTTTCATTTTGGCCAAAAATGGTGCAGTACCACTTTTGTCCGCTAGGGTACACCGACCGTTCCCACCTCATGTGTCCGACGAGAGCCTCCTCTGGTCGGATTGACTTTGTCGCAGCCCGGCCTCCTGCTCTGGAGGTATGACACTTCCAGAGAGTCCACCAACAGTTTCCAACTCATGTGTCCGACGGCAGCCTCCTCTGGTCGGACACACTCTGTCGCTGCCCGGCCTCCTGCTCTAGAGGTATGATAATAATAATAATAATAATAATAATTGTCTAATCTTGTCATCTGCGTATGTTTCCCATACACAGACGAAATTCGTCTCTGCATTTAACCCAACCACCTACCAGGTGGTGCAGTGAGCAGCCATAGAAGGCGCTCGGGGAGCTGGAGAAATAGGTGTGCACTCATAGACACCCCAAGGTGTGTAGTGGCCGGGACCTTGGGTGTCTATGATACTGTTAGCTCAGTGTTTGTTAACAAAAACAGTTACTATTTATCTAAATAACTCATGAACTACACCACAGATTTTGATAAGACTTACAGAATGTAATTACTTGGTGGTCATTTACAAACTGTTAGCTGTAGGAGATGTTTAGAGCTAAAAAAAATTGATCTTTTAGCTTTGTAGATGTGGAGCTAGCGGTTAGCATTAGCTTAATTGATTTTCCTTGTTTCCCTTACCAAGTGGCTGGGGAGAGGGAAGTCTGATGCCGGGTACCAACGAACGCGTCTTGAGCGTCAAAAACGCTCGACGCACCCTTTTGGCTGCTTGTCACCAGAATCTGTTCACACTGAAGACACGTCTGATGACGCGCAGTGGGAGGAGGTCTGGCTCCTTTTCCGGTCGGGTTGGTTTTGTTTCTTGTACACCGAGCAGATGAAATCAGCTGTACGTGAGCCTCGTTACTACTTGAGTGGGTTTTCTACGAGCCGAACTGCAGCTCCGAAAGTCTTTGTTGAGATTAATTTTTTTTTTATATGTTTGGGGTGATCGTACGCTCGAGCGGACAGCGGCAACTGTAAAAATGCCAAGTTTCTTACCGGAGGCTGGTTTCTTCATGGAAGCTCGTTGGGGTAAGTTTAAAAAGTCCAAAAAAGTCCCGTCGTCGTTGCGTCATCACATAGCAGAGGCTCTCCCGATTGGTTGCTGCGACGCGTCGAGCAGCCAAAGTTCAAAATTTTGAACTTTGGCTGCTCGACGCGTCGGCTGCTTTGGACGCGTCGTTGTACGAGATCTCGCAATATTAAACTCCCGCGATATCTCTCGTTGAGAGGTAACGTTGTCTCGCGAGTCGCTAATGCTAGCAGCCCCTAGCAAGTCAGCGTCACGGACAGCATGGCTTCGCCGGATGAAGTTGCTATAGAAGACGCCCCAACTACTGATGGAGGGTCCCGGTGCCGCAGACGCCTCTACATTGATGGAGGGTCCCGGCGCTGCCGACGCTGCCCCGGATGTAAAGACACACTTGTGTAAACACCGGTGTGACCGGTGTTGCCAGATAGAGTCCCACCCACCCAAAGCACTCTTTACCCGCAAAAGTCAGAAGGAAAATCGCGGTGAACCGCCCAATCTGGCAACACTGGTGAGTGACGGCTGCAGATTCAGTGCTGATGCGGATATTTATGTTCAATTTTTGGAAAGTCCTGCGTGAATATCTATTTTTTTTAAACAAAGTTGAACGTTCTAAGGTCTAAGGAGATTCAATCAGTAAAATGAAGACATCAGTTGAGTTTGTAATACATGTTAAAACAGAATAAAAGCCTTTTTGCGGCATAAAATCTCGTCTTGTTCTCGCAAACTCTGTAATTTGTCTCGTCTCGAGAGTTTTGTGTATCGTTACACCCCTAATAGTTATTAGATAATATTTACTTAGTTATTGTGTTCATTTCGTAGGTTGAATGGTTGTAACCGTAAGTCAGACAGCAAAGCTTCATGAGGACTTCTAACGATCATGCAGTCCGAACGTGTGTTGAAATCAAGTTGTGAAACGTCATCCAGTGGTTGACTCTTGTACTACAACAAGAAAGCTGCACCTTATGCTGGAGCGGAGCATAGATTCTGATTATGAACTGTGGATGTCTGTGGCTTAATAACCAGAGAATCTTATTTATATGCAAAATTATGACTGATCTTCAGTGGTGGGCATATGAACGCTAGAGAGCGCTAAAGCGCTAATCCGCTTAAAGTGGACCTAAACTTTTTGTCAGCGTTTTTGTGGTTTGACTAACTTTTATAATTCATAAGCGGATTTGTGCTATTTTTATTTAAAATGCAGTACCGCTAATAACTAATTATCTATCAGTAAAAACCAATAAACTTATTTACAAGCTCTTATGCTGCTTGTTTTACCTTTTTCCCCACCATAAAGAGCAGAGAGGAGGGAGGGTGTGAGGGGGAGGGAGCAGAGCGGAGAACAGACTCGGATCTACCATGTAGCAAATGATGCCGTTGCCTGGGGATCCCAATCAGCATGGGGCCCCGCCGCGCCCCGGCCAGTCACCTACATCCCTAACATTGATCCTGCTTGTTAATGTACATTTAACATAAAAATAATTATAGTTACGATGAAAACGATCATTAAATACGCAATAAAAAAACGGTCGATTTCTTTATCCCCCTACTAAAAATGGACTATTCCATCTTGACATCTTCCGGGTCAGAGGTGAACTCAGGGGCTAATTCTGTGGCTAGCTGTTTGTGCTGGGTACTTGGATAAATCCGCAGAGAACCCCGCTGTTTCAAGCCAAATTAACGCGGCCGGAGGATTTTATTGTGTGTTTTGTGTCGACCATTCGACGGTGAGTCGTTAGTTTTATGTATTTTAGTTACTTTTCATTAAATCTGTTGACTACCTATAGAATCTTGACATCTTCCGGGTCAGAGGTGAACTGGACGCTAACGTGTCCAGCTGGTTGGTTGTGCTGGGTTACTAATGGATAAATCCGCAGAGAACCCCGCTGTTTCAAGCCAAATTAACGTGGCCGGAGGATTTTATTGTGTGTTTTGTGTCGACCATTCGACGGTGAGTCGTTAGTTTTATGTATTTGGGTTACTTTTATGTATAAATGCGGTGGCGACACACCCGTGTATTTGAGATTTAAAAGTGGTTTTAGGGATTAAAAGATCATTCTATTTTTTGTTAATTTCGTGGCCGAATAGAATATATGTACGTAAAGTATTAAATAAATCCTTTGATTTTTGTAATTTCATCCTTTTAGGATCATTTTTGTTACTTTTCAGTTGGCAGTGTAGTGCAAATATTGCATAACGCTGCCGGCTATATATAAATATATATATATATATATATATATATATAATATATAAATAATATATAAATAGCGGATTAGATTAGCTTCCCCTAATTTTCATAAGACATTTGTGCTTTTGAAATTGTGGACCTAAAAAAATTAATAAGCGTTTTAGAAATTGTGGAACTAATTTTTGGATTAGCGCTGCCCAGCACTGCTGATCTTGTATTTAGTATGTGCGGCTTAGACTGGTGTGTTCTGTAGTCCAAGAATTACGGTATTGCCTGATGTGTAAAAGTAATAAATATGAGGTGGTAAGCTGACACCTGTGTGCTGGAGGGCCCCACAGCTCGACGAGGGACCTTAATGTCAAATCCTCCTTTTGGATCTTTTTCTCCACGGAGGGCGGGGTCATTGTGGGGCTCCCGGCCAGACTCCCAGTCACAGACCGTTTTCCGAATGGCTTGAAGGACGCTGCAATGAAGATAAAAAAGATAAGAAAATGAGTCTTTACATTTAAAAATTTGTTACTTAACTTTTAGTTAGCTATTAGCTAGCCTTTAAGTGTCAAGTTGCAAATAACAATTTTATTTCTGAAATATTGTAAAAAATAAATAAATTCAGAAGTAACCCAAGCTGCACAAAAAAGCTATAATTATAACAAATTTAAAAAAGAAAAAAGCTTTCCCATACAAGCTGCTTTAAAATTTTGGAGACTAGTAGTTTTAAGAAGGCAGCAATTAATTTTGTTCTTGGCTGAGTGTAAACTAGTCATTAGCTTATTAATCCTGTCAGATAGAAACTAACCTGAGAGTACTCATGAAGCTACTGTATCTACAACCATCTGAATTGTTAATCACTTGTACACAGATCACTTTAAAATAGCTGGACTATCCCATTTATGTCGAGAACTTTTAGTTATCAGTTTAACATGTTAACATGACAAGAAAAAGTTTCTGAAACAAATTTGTAATATTTATCGATTCATCTATATTATCTGTTCATACTTTCCTAATTATAACCTTTCACAGCTTGTTTAATTAAAGTCATGCCTTAACCCACATATGTCAGAGTGGCGGCCCGCGGGCCAAATCTGGCCGGCGAAGCAATTATTTATGGCCCCCTGGATGATATTTAATAACTATTAGATCCGGTCCGCAAGCCACAGCCGCCCGCTGGTGTTTTGTACACGGCACGGAGTCAATCAAACTATGGAATGGATTTTCTGAACGGAGTCATGTCTCATGAACCCAGAGTAATGAGACCCGCCTCAAATTCAGGAAATCCATTCCATAGTTTGCAGCCAGCAGCTCCAACGTGCAGACTCGGTGAGTAGCATTTTAGCTAACAGTTAGCCAACTGTTCATCGTAACGTCCGCTATGTGGATGTATTTTCACTAAACACTAGGGCTGTGCGATATGACGATATATATCGTGGGGACGATAGAAACGTGTCTATCGTGCTACTTTCCTTCTATCGTCTCTATCGTGATAAATAAGAATAAAAAAATAACTGGCGCAAAGAAGCTTCATATTGTGGTTTTGCGAGATGACGGCGCTGCTTTATGTTTGACGCACGCGCGGATTTGCGACGCATGCTTTACGTTGTTAAACTCGAGTTCAACAGAGACGCAGCCGGCATGAAGCCGGTGTCACCAGATATCTATGGGTGTCACAACATGGAGAAACAGCTGCGCAGGCAGCCCAAGAAGAATAACTTTTACCAAAAAGAGGGGGAAGCTCACCTTGTTAGCTTCCATTATTTCGCTCCGCTGAAACTCGGAGACAAAATGGGTCCAGAGGACACGAAGTCCAACCGAGTCCGAACTCGGGTCCAGTTAACCAATACAAAACAGACCAGAGACACAACAGAACCGGAATCAAACGCAACGTTTTCTCTTTTCTGTTTCTTTGCCTTGTTTACTCCAGATTCCAGTCAGAGCGGATTTCTTCTTCGTGGGTTTTATTAGCAGCCGTTGTTTTACCGCCACCTGCAGGAAAAATTTGGACCAAAGTTTCTACTTTGGTCCAAATTTCCTTGTTCTTTTTGTTCACATTCTTATAATTGTAACTGTATCTGTAGTAAAATAAAATAAAAACTTTGGTCCAAATTTTTCCTGTACACACACACACATCGTGTTGTATATATACAACATGATGTGTTTGTGTGTACTTGAAAATTTTGGACCAAAGTTTTTTTTTATATTGTGATATATATCGTTATCGTGATATAAAAAAGTCCATATCGTGATATATGATTTTTTCCATATCGCCCAGCCCTACTAAACACCATAAGACAGCAACGTGCAATGCCTGCAGAGTCATAGCGCCACATTAAACTGCGCTCAAGTTAGTTCAGCAGGATGACACTCTCGCTGAAACAGCAGCAGGACCCAGCCGCGCGTCCCGGTCTCGGATCATTCAGCCGGTCCCTCATTCGAGCTCCATGTCTTCAGCAGTGTTTTTTTTCTTGTTCAACCGCGTCTACACCGACCTGATAATCTCGTAGGAGCGACAATACTCCCAGACTGAACAATAAAAACACACAGCTGAAGCTTGGAGCTCAACAGAGAAGTTGCTGAACTTCATCATAATTAATGACCAACAGCTATCAGCTGTAGAAAATGAAGGATTTCACAGCTTCATACTTGCAGCCAACAGTAAACAATCATAAAAAAGTACAGTATATTAATAAAAAGTCACAAGACAGCTGTATGCCTAATCATTCAACCTTTATTTAGGCAGGTAGCTCGTGCAGTCACTTCAGCTTGCACAAGTGGCTTCATTATTCATCAGCAGTCAGAGCAGAGATCAACTTTCAGCTACACCCCTCCTCTAAAATGGCTAAATGTAAGGTGGACACAGAGAACAGGGGTTTCAAGCCAGGTGGGAGGCAGACTACATGTTCATGGAGGTAATCAATCCTGAGGATTTCCTCAGCTCAGAGCCTAACCCCAAACATTGATGAACTTGTACAAAAGATGAGGCACCTCCAAGTATCAGCCTCAGATAAGTGAGCATCACAGAGCTGTAACAAATTTTCAGTTTTTAATTCAGTTAAATTTTTACATTTGTTTCTACAAGACGTGATTTTTCTTTGAAGGAAGTATTGTTTTGGCTGTGTGCCATAGATTTATGTATTTTATTTTATTGTATTTTATTTATTTATATTTACTTTTCAGTTGAATGGACTCGGGGACAGAGCCATGAGAAAGAATACAACTGATTTGATTTGTTTTCTTATTTTCCTATTTGAAAGTGGTGATCAGTAGGATCATAGAGCTGCACAATAATGCATTTTCAGTTTATAATGCATGCACTTTTATTTATGCATTTATCTTGATATTAAAGACCGTGTAAAGTGAATTTCAACATTTTCTTCAATAAACATTATAAATGTCATAATTGTAATCTTGTAAATGAGTAAAAAGTCTCAAAATTGTAGCTCAATTAATTTTGGAGTTATAGAGCAAACTGTGTATAAACATATTTCTATTTCAGGATTTTTTAGGCGTGTTTTAAATGTGACCGCGTTTCGTCACGCGGTCCTCATTAGTATAGCCCCACCCCCTGCAGCTCCAGCCGTATAAATTCGCCTCGGTGGAGCCGTTCACTCGCGAATCGCAGATAGCATCAGATAGCAATAGCATAGATATTTTGTTCATTGTTAGCTAGCTAATCAATTATGCCTCGTTCGTGCATCTTCCCTGGATGTTGTAATGGTCAGGGCACCCGTACAAATCATAACATGTTTTTATACTGCGTCGTTTTATGCTGAGTATCTGTAATGCCTGGTTAGGACAATGGTTAGAGCGCTTGCCTTCCGTCCCAAAGCCCACGGGTTCAAATCCCGCATGGTGCAACTCTTTTTTTTTTTTTTTTAAATTCATTCCAGATTAAAAACACACAAGAAAACTATTTACAAAAACAGCGTAACTCTTGGAAAAAGTAGCTGCTGTTACAGACAGAACTCGGATAAAAACAGAGCAGGTTTACTGGCTCTGCTGTCTGCCTCTCCACTGTGGGACACGAGCAGGACGAGCGCAGCTGCCTGAAACCACGCCCACGCACTGACACGCCCCTAGCGTTCCAGACCAAGGCAAAATCATGTTTTTTCATGATTTTTGAGACTTAATTTTATAAGGTAAACAATGTTTTTAATCAGTCAGATTTAAATGGGTGATTAATAACACATATTTATGCCATGTGACAAACTAAAAACACACATTTAATTTCACTTTACACGGTCTTTAAAC